>CABFOW010000491.1:0-41058 GCA_902141385.1 Timema californicum | reverse complement strand
ACACACACACACACACACACACACACTCACACACACACTCACACACGCGAACACATTGAGTCTAACTACTTGTTGAGGCTAAACACACTGTTTAGTCGGACTAATTAAATAGAGATGAGGAAGCTATAATCTAGAAGAAATGTTTAGTAGGATTAATTAGATAGAGATGAGGAAGTAAAAATTTAGAGGAAATATCCTACATGTTTAGGGACCGAGAGTGATAAAAAAACACCTTTTGTACACTCAACAAAGGTTCAAACCCCGACCTCCCCATCACCAACAAAATAATCTACACGAGCTTGACAATGAGTCAGAATGTCCCCCGATGCAGTTAAATGAGAATAGCATTTACGAAAACCCTTATTTTTTGTAGGAAGCACGTTCTTGAAAGCCTTGTTTCGTACTAGAATATTACTATATAGTAGTATTTTTGTAAGATAAAATGCCTATAGGCTTCCTACTAAGAATAAGGTATAGGCTATATTCACAAAATGAACGACATCGAAACGATTTTGTTTGTTTTCCTATAATTTCAACGCGTGTATGTAAGATTTTTGTTTTCCTTTAATCACGCGTTCGCGTCCGAGTAAAATTGATAGTATTTTTCCCTAGTATATTCAGGGACAGAACTCTAAAATCTTTGATGAAATCCAAATAAATTAGTTTACATTTAAAGTATTCATGATACACCCTATAGTAAAGAAAGTGATAAAATACAGTACATAAAAGAAGTGAACTAGCCTATAAATAGCAAAAAGCAAATGCCAAGAACAATCGGTCAAAATGATTGATAAATATTAATCACTGGCTATAATGAATGCTATGTATAGCTTAAAGATTTTACTTTAAACTTTTTAACTGACTTTATTAGAATACTTTTATACAAGCAAGATTCTAGATATTAAATTGCATCAATTTATTAAACCAACTGTCGACTAAATCAGTTTGAGACAAACAACTTATTTAGGCCACGAATGGTAAGTCACCTTATAATACATTTCATACTTTGTCTACTTCACTAAGCCAAATCGTCTAAAAAAGTGACAGGCTAGAAAGAGAATTAATACGATTACACTATCTAGTATTTTGAATGATTAATTGATGAAATCGTTGATCTTGGGGGTTTTGGGGTAAAGTGCCCAACTCAGGACCCGATGTTCATGGGTTAAAACCCAGTCGAATTAGACGTATTTTTATTGAGAGAAAAATATCCGCAGCAAAATTTCCTTCGTTGGGGAAGTAAATCCGTCGGTCTCATGCCGATTGAGGCATATAAAATAACATTGAATGGTGTAATAAAATATCTTTCCTGGCAAAATTGTTAGGACCTTTGGATTTCGTTTATTGAACTTCTTGTGTGCTGATATAGTCAGTCGGTACATTAAACACCTTGACAAAACTAAACCTAATCGAGATAATCTAGTCTGGTTTGCCAGTGGCGTGGAGGTCGGGGTTTGACTATCAGGCAGGTGAGCTTACTGATTACGTCTAATCCTAAATTGGACACAGCTCGTCTATATTCCACAGTTTTCATCACACCACCGTTGGTGTTTTTCCATGCCAATTGCCAAAACAGGTAGTAAGATTTGGTTAAAAATAAATTAATTCAAAAGGAACTTGTAATTTTTTTTTGTACGCCGCTTCTCATTTTTACGCTATTAAGTGTATGTGTGTGTGTGTATATAAGCACCACGTCCTACTACCTGTCCTGGCCAAACGCATGTGTACGTTAAGGATTAAGAAGGTTGAATTTAAAGGATGTGTACCCGCTTTTGCCCGGAGAAAGCGTGTGATACCATTTAGAGAAAGCCACCCTGAGGACACCCGACCGGGATCAAACAACGATCTCCATAATATCGGCAGTATGGTCCATTGTGAGATGGGCTTCTTGTACCATGAGGCTATCTAAGAAATTCACACAAGATTGAGAGAGGGGAATATTGGAAAAAATTAAGGAAAATACAGCTTAGTTACATAAGGCCAGGATTTGAGCCCCAGACCCATCTCCAGCAGATTAGAGCAGAAGAAGGTTTGCGCCTTTGCCTGCGTGCTCACTGATGCGGGTTGAATGCAATCTACGGCCAGTTGAATATATCAATGAAGATACGTGTTGCCAACACACCACAGGAAAAAATTATTTTCAAAATTGGGTGAAAAATAATATACTATACAAAATCAGCATGAGCTAAGTTACTTGTCATATTAATTTGATCTATGGATAAAAGCACAAATTAAATTTTAAAATAACGCATCCATCCCATATATGCAATACGTAAAAGTAGGTATAAACGTAGCTTACGTAAAATATTTTTACGTTTCTAACTCTATTGGTTTGTTAGTTAAAATGGTTTATTCAATAAACATTTATTTTTACATTGAAATATAGCCAAGCAAAACTTAGTTTTTTTTATATTCCTACATAAAATTAGGCCCCTAACTAATATTGTATTATTTTGTAAACCCATATATATGAAAGGCATTGGCGAGTACTTGAATACAGTAGCCCTATGGCTTCTTTGGTGCTGACTGACAGCTCATAGTTGACTTCTGACAGTCAACATTTAGGTAAATACCTAAATTATGACTGTCAGAAGTGACAGCTGCTAAAAACATGTTTTGCAGATCATATGGTTCGGCTTATGGATACATAATTAGGTCTGGTAACTTTTCAAAGCTGTCAGCTGTTAGCTGTGAGCTGTCACTCAGCACCAACGAAGCCATGGGGTTACTGTAAATGTCTTCTACTGGTTTACCAGTTACGGAAAGATTGAGGTTGGAATCACGTCCGGGACTATTAAAGTGGTTTTCCCAAAACGGTGTATCCATATTCCTTACATAAATGAGGTCATAACTACTTTAAATTCTACCTTTCTCTCCCTACTCCATTAGTGTAGGTCTAGATATAGTTCGGACCATCAATATGATGTGGAGACTACCCCGCACACCCCCTTACCATCCACCCAAAAAACAAAATGAATTCGCTTTGCTATCAAAACGATGGGATGAGACAAAACCTATCCTTTTGAAAATATGAAAAGTTTATAATACAATTTGTTGAGCTTAATATGTATATTGTTCTTCGTACACTTTTACTATACAAAGCTACGTATTAATAACTCGACTTCTTTGGGGGCTCAAATAGGAGTCAATATGCCCATGTAATAGTGCGTGGTCAAATGGGTATCAATAAAGGATTGTTAAAACAGTCAAATTGTCATCAATATGTGTCTGTTTAAGTAGTCAAGCAGGTATTTATTATTTATAGGTGACCTGGTGGTCTGTGGGTAAGGTGTCAGACTTCTGTTCTGGGGGTCTGGGATTCAATCCTTGGTCCCGGCACAGAATGATCTGATTGCTAAACCCTTCCTTCACCTCTGACAAGACGTGCATTAATCACAACTTGTGAATGTGTGGAATGCTAGGCCTTCACCGTGGTTCGGATTCCACGTTAAACTGTAGGTGCTCCATTTAATCTCACAATAACATTAGCGTAAGTGCGTATAACCCGAACGGGTAGTAAGACGCAGTGCTAATAATAATAGTAATAATAATATTTATAAATGGATCTTGAAGCATTTAATGGTGCTAAACATACTTTTTTTTAGGTAGTCAAATTGATGTCGATAAATGTCTGCTGAAATAATCAAATATATCTCGATATGTGTCTATATTTTTACTCAATTATTTTATGTATTTGACGTGCACTTTCCGACCGGACTGATTATATCAGCACACGACTTACAAATTAATTTAATTCTAGATCAGACCAAATCCAACCCCTCAGCCTTTAATTCATCATTGTTAAAGAGTAAACCTACAAGTCACCAATAAAATGTTATTTGCCCCTGCCGGGAATTAAACTTGGGACCTTTGGCTTAGGAGACGGACAAGCTAACGACTGAGCTAAGGTGTCGGATTAATGTATTTCAAAATAGTCGAATGCTTCTGATAAATATCTATAATGTGGTCAAATGAGAGAGGGGGTTGATGAGGGATGTATGTCCATTGAAGTGGTTGTAAGTGTTGATGACACATAACTGTTAAAGTAGTCAAATTTATCGGCAATGAGCCTGAATGAGACAGTGACTACTAGTCTGATTTTGGTAGATATTATTTACACAAACAGTATAAATAATAGCTTACGTCATATCTCATGCTTACTGATAGTTTAATTTTTCTATTTTCTTCGCCGTATCCTACTACTCGTCCAGGCTAGACATTTTAATCACACGGTTAAAGGAGTGGAGATGAGGGAGGTTGAATTTAGCTAAAATGTAACTGAATTTTTTGTGAGGGGGAGTGGGAAAAAATGTTGTAATAAATACTTGGGTGTTTATAAATATATTTTAAAGCCATGCCTTGTGCCAAAAGCTGCCTGTCAAAAGGTCATGTATTAAAAATAAATGTTGTTTAAATTATTAGGACCGAATTTCCATGACATTTCTAGGCCTGTAAAGTTGTCAGTTTGTCTCAATCACCCCAGTGCTCGTAGGTAGGAGAGAGAAGGGTTATTGAAAATGTAGAGGGAGATAAATGGATTAGTAACATAGCTGTAATTTTCATATGTCAAAATAGAGGCTAATTTTTTTAAACAAGGTTATTAACTATCATTTTTTTTATAACCTCATCTCACTTTTCGTTAAGGTTGTATGCATATGAACTAATTACGTTAATGTGTCAGGGATGCGGGAAGGCTGAATTAAAATGGTGTACATGCATTTGAATAGCGGGAGAGTGGAAAACCATTTAAGAATATACCCTCTAAGTACAACTGACATATATTTATTCAATTAATTATGAAAAAGTAAATTATACAGTGTTAATCTTGGAGATTAAAAGAATTGATAATACCTTTGTTTTATTATAGTAATACTAAGAAAATAAAAATTATCTCCACATAGGTTAAAATTAGTGACGTTCAAACAATATTTGCAATAAAACTCCTTTGTTAGTTGTCAGTCACCACCACTCCTATGCTGAATATCTTGTATAAATGAATTACTCAGTAAAACACTGTGTAATAAATGTATAGACTGCTAGAAACTTACTAGCCGAAAAAATCTATCAATGGTTTGGCCAGACTGACAAGCGTGTGAGCGACTTAGTGGCCAAACTGGCGAGCGAGCGAGTGATTAGCAGCTAGCTCTTGATAGTTGTACACGAGGAGGCAAAGGTTCGAATCTTGGCTCAGTGAACTGAAGGTGGTTTTGACATGTGATCTATTTTTGTGGTTTTCCCATCCTCTATCCGCACTAATGGCGGTTATTATTGGTAAAGGCCTACTTTGATTATAACATTTAAGTATTTTAACATATCAGCTTTACATAGGCCTATATATTTATATATAAAGGCATGGTTTATGATCTTACTAATTAGTATAGGCCGTTAGTAGCAAGTGTGCTAAATCTATCGATTATTTGTACACGAGGAGGCAAAGGTTCGAATCTTGGCTCAGTGAACTGAGGCTGGTGTTTGACAAGTGATCTATTTTTGTGGTTTTCCCATCCTCTATCCGCACTAATGGTGGTTATTATTGGTAAAGGCCTACTTTGATTATAGCATTTAAGTATTTTAACATATCAGCATTACATAGCCCTATATATTTATATATAAAGGTATGGTTTATGATCTTACTAATTAGTATAGGCCGTTAGTAGCAAGTGTGCTAAATCTATCGATTATTTAAAAGAAAAAGTCAAATATGTTAAATTGAGAAATATTCCTACCAATCAATGAACCAATATATAATAATATTGCTTAGCGCTTGTAAACTAGACTGTTTCGGGTCGAGCGCGCGCGCTTGAATAGAACCAATTAGTTCTATTCTATATTTCAAGCGCTCGCTCCAGTCTGGCCACCTCTCATTACAGCCAATGTGTTCTATTTGATATTTTAGTCGTTCACTCGCTCGCCCAGTCTGGCCGTTTTCGGTTCTAGACTAAGATGACCATTCGTTTCCTACTTTAGGGGGCAGTCCACGCAATAATACGTATGTTACTGACCGATTTTGATTGTTCTGTCTATCTCCCTTCCTTTCGGCTCTAGCCTTGCGTAATTTAACTAAAATACCTGTACCCTATCCTCTACCTATAAATGTTATATCAATACACCCCATATAACCAGTTTATCATCACTTTCCAATCATATTGATATAAACAACTTAACTATAGATGGTTCTATGTACGTACCAATTACATCACAAATACCCTCTCTGCTCCCAACAGTAAGATATAACTATTTGTACCTAAAAATTCAAATTCAGAAATGCTCACATAAGCTTTTGACAATATACTTTTCAATTATCATGCTCTTGTGTTGTGAAATGTATCTATCTTCGGGCTGTTTGTTAGTTTCTCTCGCGTTTCGAAAGTAGCCACAAATTGTTATTTTATTACCACTATATAGCTCTAAGATTTTAGATATGAGACTTCAAATATGTGTGAATCTAATCTTATCTCAATTACTCTTTCCTTATCTTTATTTATTACTAGTAAAGAGCCTAAAGATTATTATTAGCACCGCGTCTTACTACCCGTTTGGGTTATAAGCACTTACGCTAATGTGTAATGGTAGGGTGATTGTGAGATGAAATGGAGGACCTACAGATTAACGCGGGATCCGAACCACGGTGGTGGCCTGGTATTCCACACATTCACAAGTTGTGATTAATACACGTCTTGTCAGTAGCCGAAACAGTTATTTAACCGAGGAGTGACACATAAAACCTTACGGAAAACAACTAGTGTGTACAGTATATTACAAGGTTGTGAACTAAAAATTTGTCTAGGGTCTACAATATATTAACTTTACCTGTCTAACAGTGATATGAATCACTGCTCGTGCCCCAAATGTTTAGGTTAGGATTAGGTGGTTTTCGGTCGAATGTTTCAATAAGTCTATACATTATTGTATCAACTAAGTCTATATCATTTATACATCTGTGAGAAAGATTTGATAAATTATGTCAAAATTGCAGATGATTTGTCAATTATATTTTTTTCACAAACCATTGTATTTAATCCTATTGTCTTGATTATGTAAGATGTGTGCATGTAATTTAGACATTAGCCAGTTACTATATCTGCAACACCCTTTCTTTCTCCTTTAAACATATTTTATTTACATTATGACAGGAGGTAATACACCAATTTATGAAATATATTCTCAATAAAATGCAACCAAATCACTCACCTCGCCAAGATTGATAAATCCATATTTTCCGGCCACGGCATCAGCTTCTTCCGGTCCTCCCTCGATCTTTACTGCCCATTGGTGAGAATAGTGGACCCCACACACACTTCCGGTGTTCCAAAACATCACAAGCACCAAAACAAACACTACCACATTAGTGGCACGTGGCAACGATATTGCCGCCGCCATTTTTTTATTTTAAAAGCCGCGGTATTAGGGAGAGAAGTCTTCCCTCTAAACAGACACTATTTCGTCTTTTATTTTTTTAAGCGATCTATTTATATAATTCCACAACACACGGCAGAATTGTTCAAACGGTAGACTAAACGAGCCCAACTGTCTTGACGAAAATACCACATTCACAAAACAGGAACAATTAATTCCATCAACTTTCACAACAATGATAGCTGGAAGTATTTATTGAAACTTTCAAACGAAATAGAAATAATTAAATGTATCGATTTTAAAATTACACACTATCCTTATCAGATAAAATGTTAAAATGTATAAACAACGTAAATAACGTAAGTAAGTAAAGTAAAGAAGACAAAAAGCCCCTATGTCATTTTAAAAATGAACACACAACAGACCTTTAAGAAATGCTTCTAAAATGTTTAAAATATGTTTAAAAAGACTTTATCTGTTCACTTTGTTACACGTAAATCATTCAAGCCGAATAAAAAAACTACACGACTCTCCAAACTAGTATTGTTGCGCGATACACACACACAATAAAAATACATTTATAATTGGACGTACACTCATTATATTACAGCACTCACGTTTATTACGAAAACAGAGATATATACAAGACAATCTTTGGTATAGCGTTCGAAACCAATTTTATTTCAAGTTAAAAATTCACGTGGAAAGAGGCCAAAAAATTGACACCGATAAACGACTTAGATGTAATTAAAGCTATAGAAATATGTATTCTACTACGTAAAACAGCCATATCGTTATCTCCCTCCCCCTTTTTAAAAAAAATAATCAAATGACCTTCAGTTTTTCGTCATTTCTGTGAAAGTCCCCCCCAACTTGAACCGTTTGTGTTGAGTTTTTTTTTCGGGATGGAGGGGGGCAACGTGGTTTCGAGGTTGCTGCCGCGAACGCTGGCCAGAATGCGACTGAAAGGAACCGTAGTGGTTTGGGCTCGCCTTGGTTCGCTTATCCCGGGTCCGCCTGTCCCCCGATTCCAACACACAGACAACAGTCGAGCGAGGGAGGGGGTGGAGGGGAGGAAGGACACGAGAGCGCATCAACAGTCGGAGCTGCCAACCAAGCGGGACGTAAAGTACCGGCGCACGAGTAGGCGGTTCATAAACTGGGGTCCATTCGGAAACATTTTGTGAGATCGTGCTTGTGTAACAACGGTTCTTACTAGGCTGTGTAACAACGGTTCTTACTAGGCTGTGTAACACCACTGGCCTAATCTGTGTATTAAAATATATTTTGTATGTATGCGCCAATAATGGTCTCTGTCGTGATAATAGGCCTGGATACCAGGTAGCTAGCAGTGTTTTTTATTCAACTTTATGTTAAATAAAACTCGGATTAATAAATTCTTATCAATCTATATAATCACCTCCTATTTTAGGGTATCACAATAATAGGACTTAGGTATCTTCCCCCATCGCACACGCAGAGTACATTTTGCACCTTTACATTATCAGACTGCTAAAAGGGTCTTGTCCTTTATCACTGGGGTTATGTGGGCTGAGCTATACGACCCCACGGCTCTCAGGCAAGGATCCATCAAACCACTTGTCACCCGGCATCATTTATCATCAAAAAATGTATCTAAAACTGTGTCAATGTTATTTATAGCTTACATCTATCTAAAAAAATAGTTTTAGTACACAATGCATGTCAGGGAGGAATTTTTGAAAAAAAAAATTGTGTGAAATAGAGTGGGCTTATTTTAAAGAAAGGCTATTAAATCACCATTGTCACCTAAGCGTGGGAATTTTTAATCTGGTTAGATGACAAATATGACGATTCCTTGTTTACCCACCAGGCGAACTTAGCCCGTATTCATTTGGATGGTTTTAAAAATATGATACCGTCTAACAGTCAAATACTTTGAGGGGAAAATGTAGGTGAATACATTATGCTGTTCCGTGTATTATGTTGTTTCAATTTACAGTGTAAGCTCTCACTGATGGGTACGAGGACTAGATATTGATTTCATCTAATCATATTTGAAAGTGACAAAGTGGTCAGGGTTCAAATCTCAGACTGGTGTATTGAGGAAGATTTTTCCCTACATTATCTCCCCCTCTCACTGTCAGTAGATGCGGATATATATATATCCGCATTTACTGACAGTGAGACTAATGGTGCTAGGAATGAGTAAAGTATAATTGATACCTATATATATATATAGGTATCAATTATACTTTACTCATTCCTAGCCCATTAGTGTAGTTAAATGTGGAGACAAAATATATATGTTTTTAGAAATCTTTTACTATGAATACATTTAAAAATAACTTTAAAATAGAGGGAAGCTCACATTATAAAAAATATGGAAACCAGAACTAAGAAAAATAAGGTTTAAAAAATTGTATTTACCTCTGTCTATATGTCCGTGGACTACAAACAAAATAACACTTTATATTATTATTGATTTAGATTAACATTAAAATTACTTATGGTTGGTTATATCGTCACTCCTAATCGTGGTTTAGTTATAGATCCAAAGTTAAGGGTGATTTACTAATACATAAATTTTTTTAAATTGCAAATATTTTGAAAATGGCAGAAACACTTTATTTTAAATAGATATCTTTAGAGAGTTTTGATTATTAAATATATATATAAACTGTATTATTGTGTATTCTTTCTAAGAAAAGTTCTAACAAAAGGCAGTTGTAATATTATTGACCTTTAAAAATTTGAAATGGCTATAAAATTGCGCTAGTATCTATTTTTTCAAAGTTGTTAGCAGGGGAGTGTTATTTAATTATAAGAATAACAGTATAGCTCAACCCTGGGGAAATGACAGCGATAGGGCCGCATATGACCCGTTTTCGTATTTCTATCCTTCCTACAAGCTATAGCATTCTATCTGCGAAAAAAAAAATCAGTGGTTGAATTGACAGAATTAAAACATATATATGTTTTAGCGAAATTACTTATATACTATTTAAAACAAATCAACGTGCGAATGATAGACCTACAGTGTAATCTAGAGCCAAGAGTACAGCGTCGTGAAGAGCTAGGTACATTTTAAATTTCTCTGTATTTCACTCGGGAAATATTGGTTGTTTTTGGTTCAATCTATATATGTGAACAAACATTTTCTTTGATCTCAATAAGAGCTTCTTACGTTCAAGCATTACCGATGAACATTTGTAATCTGTTTTAAGAATGTCAACTTCTAATTATACACCTAATATTATAGAAATATTGAAAGACATAAAAAAATTGCAGTCATCTTATTAAGTTGTGTTTTATAGGAGGATCACTATTTTATTATGTTTATATAGTATGACGTTCTATGTTGTCTATAAGAATTTTTCCAATCATAGTAAATTTCATCTACAGAAAAATAGTATTTTATTTGTAAGCCTATTATTAAATTTAGATTCTCAATACAGCCCTCCAGACAAAACATTTTCTCGAGACTATTATAGCCTATATTTGTGTTTCGGAAAAAAAATTATGTTGAAAAATTGTTTCTGATGACCAATCTTTCTTGTTGCTATTTAAGAATGTGTAATTTAATTTATTTAATGAACAGATTTTCTCATTCTACCAGTGCAAAGGTCAATATTATTTGATGGTAAATTAATTACTCGCTTGTCACTAGAAAAAGTAAATTAGTCTACATACAGCAATGAACCTTTTAACACAATGTATTTCTAAACTTTGTAATGCCCTCTTGTATTCCAAATAGAAACATATAGATTCTTATTAGCCCCACAAACGTTAATCAATTCATTAATACAATCACTCGCCTCGGTGGCCGCATGATATAACACGCTACTCTCACAGTAGACTAGACTAGACTAGACGGGGAGATTGAGTTTTAAGTCTCAGTCAGATGTACTGAGAGTGGCTTTTACAAAATGGTTGTACACTATTCCTCCATGAAAATGCAGTTAAACTTCCTATAAATATAACCTTCCTAATCCCTAAAACCATTCGAGTAATTTAGTACATACGAGTACAACCCAAAAGAGTAGCAACATGCAGTGCCGAAAAAACCAACAACATTTTCAGTGGAGTTATAATTTATTATTTTGAATCTCACTCTGAACCTAAGAAAAAATGTTTAAATTAATTTAACAAGTACAAACTTAAACAATAAGGATACTTGATTTTTAATTATATTTGTTTTACTAAAAGAAAATTATCCTGCATCAGGAGGGTTCATGTTTACATGTAGTTCCGAAAAAAAAACCCAATCTGGTGTAAGCATACTGACAGCTAATCAAAACCTTGCCTCCACAAACAAGCACAACAAAATAAAAATGGTTCATATTTGGTCCTCCATGAATGTTAAACGACAAAACTTTGCATTGATTAACATAATTAAAATTTTTAATTAAATATTATGAATCAATCCGGTAGTAACAAAAAGTAATTATATCGTTCTTCATCTTGTAAAATATATTGTTTTAATTTATGATACGAAACTAGTTTAACATTTAAACATAAAAAAATGTTTTACTAAAAAAAAGTACCTAGCAAACATCTTTATAAATTATTAATCAAGAGATCATCAATTATTAATGTCACTAATTAAAATTATATAATTGAAAAGTCATTTTTAATTAAAAATATATTTTGCCTAATACATAGTATTTTAATTTTCACTAAATATGTCTACCTTTTAAATATATGACACATTACTATTTTATGCTTTTCAAAAGGATAGACTTCATTGAACATAAAATAATGGAATTACATTCATCAATGGAATTTGATTAGCAGGCTTCCGATGATATAATATTATTTGTAGCAAGTTTTTAATCATGTTTTTATTTGTTTTATGTCTGCTGTTGATTTTATGACTTTAGTTTGGTTACCTTCCCACTGGTACTGCTTATTTGAATCATTCACCGAAGATCTCTTCTTATATAAATTAAAGCATTTTATCAGGGCTTACTACTGATTCTGACCTTACTAAGTACCAAGTGTATATGTGATTTATCTTACTGAATACACTCGTAAATGGGGATTAATGTATTTTGCTATCCAGCAAGTACAAATGCTTATAGTTTGATCTACCGGCTTACCCTATACATAAGTTAAATAGCAAAGTATTATTATATGGAAAATGTGCCATAGTTCTACATATTTAAGGAGCTCAAATATTGACCTGGTGTATTTAGAGTGCATTTTCCTCTCTCCCTTAACTTAAATTCGGGTATATTTTCACTACCTTCTTCGTTATTTCTTCACTAGCGTAGTTAAAATGCGTATGACTCCTGTGGGTAGTAAAATATTTTGATAAAAAAAAATTTTTAAATATTCAAAAATGACCACATTACTTGTCTAAGAACGTGAACCAACGTGGTCTAAGTCATTATATTCGTATGAGATTTGGTCACTAATAAAGGGGAGGGACAAATTTTGGCCCAATATACCGATGCTGTGCTTCAACAAGTTTAATATATCCTCTCTTTGTGCTAGCGAAGTAACTTCTTCAAAGATCTCGTGTCAAGATCAACCATTCTCTTAAACTTTCAAAATAAATAGATGATACAATACAACTGTACATACTTTATTATATTGTTTATTATAGTATAAAACTAAATCTACAAAAATAAAATTTTAGTAAACTATCCTTGAGGTAATTTACTTCGGAAAACAGACACTTTATTTTAGTGATCATCAGAAGCACTCTTCACGTATAGGATTTTAAACAAAAATATTAAATTCTGAAAATTTAAATATGAATCCCGGACACGAGAATCGAACCTGGTTTGGTACCCCAATGTTCTAACCACTGAGCTATCCAGGAATCATCCCGCGCCCACGCTCATTCTTCACTCAGATTTTAAGGCAGAGTCTATGTTGGACCTGCGGAAATCACAGACTACAAATGTGTGATTTAATTAAGATCACGAGCTATCGGGTAATGCAGCCATCTTTAACTCAGTAGTTGGCTTCACTTGTACAATTATTAAAAATATTAAAGCCAGATCTTAAATATTGCAAAAGATTTTGAAAATCAGTCTTTAGTTTACTATCATAACATTATCTATTATTTGTAAAAATAAAAAATATTCATATTTAGAATTTAAGAAATTAATACCTATTTCTAGCTGCATTTTTAGAGAAATTTTTAAAATATTTCAAATTTTTAAGATCTTTCATTAATAAACTACTTGTTAATTAATTTATGTTAGAAAAGTAAACCTATTATTTTATCATGTAAAACAATCGCTAGATACCAGTTTTGAGAAAAATAATAATATATATTTTCGCAAAGTTGAATATTAAAAAATAATGATTAGTCAGTGAATTATTTATAAATGTTTATAAATAAAGATAAAACAAATACATAGAATTATTGACCATGTAAAAAACTTGCCTAGTAGCCATTTAAATTATATCACTAGCCTATAGCCATTCTGTATTGATTTCAAATTTTCATGAATCAATTATCAGTGAAATACATTAAAAATAAATTCTCCCTGAGAGTGAAAAAAAATGCATTGTTAATTATTGTGAAAAAAATACTTTAGAGATGTCCATTTTAAAAAAACAAATGCTATATTTATTTTTAAAAGAAATATAATTTTCAAAAATTAGTCATCTGTAAGCTACCCTTAATTTTAGGGCTCAAATCAAAATTTAAAAAAAATCCCTAGGACCTTCATATAACATCTAAACACAATATTTGAAATAAATCCAGGGAACGTTATTGTATCATTATCGTTATTGAAAATAGACTCATCCGGGAAATTGTCAATAGGCCTATACGTTTTGTTAACTTTTTTATTGCATTTGTTTATGAGATATACGTATGTGATTGAAGTAATTGAAACATGTCATATTCAAGGAAGACCTCAAACATGAGTTAAAGATGCTAGAGCCATTTTCTAAAAATGTGAAAGCTAAACAAATTATTCATCAATAAACTACCCTTGATTGAAATTTTTTCGTCGTCACAATACTATCTCTTGATATGAGAAATTAAATATTAATTGATACTAGGTCTTTATAAACGAAGTTTTGTGTTAAATGTTAGTGCTCTGTGATCAAAGTGAATGGTTAGAAACATATATTTAGCCTACCCCAAACAAATAACATAGTTTTAGAACAGAAAAATAACATAAAATTCTATTATGATTAAGGCTTGTCCAAAGGTTTGGAAGCCTCATAAATGTGAATCACATAATTAATACTCTAGAGGGAAAATATTTCTTATCTAGCATACAGCACCCTTAAATAATCATCGTTTTATAATTTCTGTTATTGCTTGAATAGCTTGTAAATAAATTATAGCTTACTATGGACTAGTTCTGGAAGAATTGGCAAAAATGTAATATTCCACCTTTTTCCCTAAGACATTGTCTCAACCCACGTAACTTAGGTATCTAGGTAATTCATCTTAATCCAGGGGTCATATCGTAGTGAATTTACCAGTAGTCTTCAATCATCCAGGAGATGGACTTTGAATGGTGTGGTCGGGTGGGGTGGAGATGGACTTTGAATGGTGTGTCCGGGTGGGGGGAGTGGGGAGGAAGTGGTGGGCGGGAATGGGTGTTAGGGGTCAATGCATACTTAACAGTCCCAGTCCTATACTCCTGGAACATTACGTCATGTTTCTTTGTTCTGAGAGTTAGGTAGGTATTCCTAAGACGTGATCATATTAGTCTACATATAAGACTTTTTAAAACGGTTTTAATCAACAAAATAACAATGTCAATAAGCTTTTAAACACATATTTGATTAAAATAGAGAATCTACAGTTTCAGGGACCGAATGGTCTAGGTCGTTACTAGACTGGCCTGGTGAAGACGAAGAAATCAAGGCTAGAATCCCCATAGGGTCTACTGAAATTGATTTTACAATCCCCTTCCACGCAAATGAAGGTAGATCACCTCTAAAATACTTCCTTCCTCATTCCTACCCAATTACGGTAACCATCATATATGCGTATAACCTGAACAGTTAGTATTATGTGATGCTAAAAACAAAAATAGAATCTAACATCACTGGAAACGAGGACTATGGGCCGATTTCATAGTCAGATTTAGTACGCCTCAAGTGCGAGTCGATACTAAATACTAGACGTCACCTGCCTAAACTTGAATGGAATGGGCCAGTTTCACATATGAAACTGGCCCATTCCATCTTGGTCAAGGTAGGTGTCGTCTTGTATTTAGTATCGACTCGCACTTGAGGCGTACTAATTTCGCATATGAAACTGGCCCATTCCATCTTGGTCAAGGTAGGTGTCGTCTTGTATTTAGTATCGACTCGCACTTGAGGCGTATTAAATCTGACTATGAAACTGACCCTATATGTCAGGGTCACCTTATCTTGCCGGCGATGGGGAAGGTTTGTGTTTGAAACTCACCTGAGGGTAATAGTATTAAAAGGTTTGTTTTTTTACAGAACGGTTTCCCACTGTCGTCTACGCAATTGTGGAAATATTTCTTCCTTTAATTTATATCACTCTTATCTCTCTTCAATTATTGTGATCATAATGTTTATAGGTAAAATTGGTTGTTTGACATGGTGAAAATAATAATAATAATAATACTGTTGAAATAATATATTAATAATAATAAAATTGATCCCTATATGTTTATAGTTAAACTATACACCACGTATATAACACCTATTATTCAACACCATTTAATTCGTCCTCAACCATACTCATCTTACCGAGGCATAATATTTCAGACGAAACACCACCTCATGGAGGTTTCAGTTTGATTCCTAATTGGATGAAAATCTAATTGCCTTAATACTTAATACTCAGCACCACGTCTTAATACCTGTTAGGGTTAGCCTCTTAAGTACTAATTACGCTAATGGGCTAAGAATTGGGAAGGGTGAATATAGACGAAGCAAATCTGCATTTGCGTGGAGGAAAAGTGTAAAAACATTTAGGAAGAACCACCCCTAGTTCACTCTAATGAGATTCAAAACTCGATCACCCCATCCTTAGTAGTCTAGCTCAACACGAAACTATCGCGTTAGCTAACTATTCCAACTAGTTGGGTATCTAATAGTCCCGTGGGTCATCAGGAGCTCAACAAGTAATTTTTTTTATCATGACTCAGTGTCTGGTAGAAGATATCCTCATTTGATTAAGCTAATAAGGTAGGTACCAAAAAGGTAAAATTGTTTACATGTGTCCACTTTAGTGTGGAGGTAAAGAGGAAAACCATATAAGAAAGTTATTTATCAAGACACCTTTCCAGGATTCGAGCCCCAAATTTATGGTCAGCGGCAAATCAATCAGTCAAGATGAGCTTGACATCTATTCAGTACGTCCACCACTACTCACTCTAAGTGTGTTAACTGGCACTTATAGTCATATTCGGTACTAGGAAATTCTAGCAGATTAATGGAACTTAAGTTAGCATTAATCTTGTAAATTCTGTTTTTTTTAAAAATCTCAATAAAATGTAGGCTCGCCGTCCCAATATGCGTATCTGCAATGCGGGGATAACGTATGTTTATTTGGCTGCCTATTTCTCAGGCGCATTCGATTTACACTTGAAGCACTTTCACCCGGCAGTCCTCTGAAGCTAATTACCCTCTTATGCATGAGATGATAACTTTAGTTGAGGAGAAAGGAGTGACACAATTTAGGTCTGAGGTACGCTGTTAAAATCTCAGGTATTACCTAAGATTTTTTAATCTTTGCAAATAAGCCCATTCTTTTATCAGATTATTAAAACTAATGTATTTAGTGTGAGATGTTTAACAGTGGACATATGGTGTTGTGTTATTCGTGAAATGATTTATATACATTTTTAATTTATTTGAGAAATAAAATTTGTTTGATTTTTTATTATTAAAGCGTTGTTCCGATTACGAGAAGAATTAAAACAAGCCAACACTCCTCTTAAAAAAATAAGAATATACCTTACTATTTTTTAATGATTTAATATTGATTTAAAAATTGAATAAGAGCATAACTGTTTATAAATATGTTAAAATAGTGTGAAAACACTTAAAAATGATGTAATTAAAATGATGGAGGATTAAGCCATACTGTAAATAACTCGTTGCGTATGACCTTGATAAAAAACTATAAAATTAATTTCCTTATACTCTCGATTTTTTTTCTTTTTTCCTTTGAGTAAACTATGCTTAGTTTTAAGGTTAAATATCTAATACCTAAAATTCCTCAGGGGAGCCATATAAAAACCCTAGACACAAAATTTTAGCTCGAGTAGTAAAATGATTTCGTTTCTTATCCAAGATACCGACAGACAAACAGCAGGCAGACAGATGAAATCGCGAAAACAGCTTTTTCAGTTAATGGGGACTATGAAATTTCAACATTTATCAAAATCTATAGTTCGATGTTTTCTGACGATCACAATACTTCTCTCTCCGAGGGATCAAGAGAGAATAGTTTTAAAAAAGAAATGAGCTAAGATATCAAACTCTACCATGCGTCTACTGCGGTCAACCTTCCCCTTCACCCCGTTGTATCCGGTTTGGAAGCCACCGCAATACGTCACGAGAGCGAGAGTTGTGAACCAGCCAACTTGACATCTGACTCAACTACGCCACTTCTCCAGACTATTGTTTATCAGCATTGAAGCTTGTGGTTTTCACTGTTTCCCGTTTCATAAAGCATATTTGGCAAATACCACATTTACTTCAGCTAGGGAGGGGTTGGGGGAAGAGGTTGGCAAGGGATTGCATGCAAATTAAAAGTTTAATACAAAACTAAAACTACAATATAAAACATTATAATTTTTATATGATTTAAACACTAAAAGTTTTAAAAGATACCCATTAAATTAGCTCAGTTTTGTGAGGAGTCATGTGCAAATTCTTTAAAAGTTGCTCTAAGTTTCCGGAAGGTGACGCGTGAATATTCATACAAAGTTTTGGTTACTTTACAGTGAATTGGAAGCACCTTTAATAAATTTTGCATAACACCTCCCCTAAAAACTGATCTGATTTTATATTTTTTAAATAATTTTAATAAAAAATATATCTTTAACGTTTTTAGATAACACTTTTTATCCCATATCATACTACCCATTCAAGTTGTACGAATATATACTATTTTCGCTAGTGTTTTAGGTTTGAGTAAAGTTTAATTCAGAGTAAGAGTAGCCATATTTGCGTAGAGAGAAGGTGACACATAATTTTTACAAAAACAAATTAAGTATACCTGATGAGTTTTGGAACTTTATATTTTGGTAGTTGAAAGTCCAAAATATTTCGAGAGTGATGCCTTAGATCAGGGTGATCCAACGTTTTTCATCCCAAGGGCCAAATCTTATTATCCGTTTGCACCGTAGGCCGAAGATATATTTAGCGGTCCCATCATCTTAATAAAGGTATACATTTAATAAATAACTATTTTTTAAATCTATATCTCATATAAAATGTATTTTTGGTTGGTGGAATCTTTCAATTATACTTAAAAAAGTTTTTTAATCTCATGAAATATACACGCACACATTATGTAAAAACAACTTAGCATTATATATATTTATACATTTTCTTAGTAATAAAATAAATGCTTGGTAAAGCACAATCTTGACTTTTTTAAACACATTTTTATTTGAAACGTTAGCTATTTAGCATATGCCATTTTACCCTATTCGACGGCCGCGTGGTCTAACGCGCTTCTCTTGTAGGTGACTATATTGCCGATAATGGGTAGATAGTCTTGAATCTTGGTTGGGTGTACTAAGGGTGGTCTTTCCATAATAAATGTCCACTTTCCAACCACGCAAAAGCGGGTACGCATCCTATTGATTCATCCTCCCTAATCCTTCAAACTATTCGCGTACTTAGTACATAAGCGTATAACCCGAGCGAATAGTAAGACGCAGTGTTAAAACTAGAAATAGATAAATAACATCTGCCACCGAAGGCTTCCATTTAATTTACCTCTAGGCTACTGTGAGGAACACATTTTCAGTGAACGAGAGCCGAATCTGGCCCGCGGGCCGCTAGTTGGACCACAATGCCTTAAATCAGAGGTCCCCAACCTTTTTGTACCTTTTTCACATTCAAAACTAACGGTAGTGCGGCGGGCACCAATTACTTTTTCAAGGAAAATTTACTAACTCCCGCCAAGCTCAAAGGTCAGCCTCAACACTATTCAAATGGCCGGTCAACTGCCATGTTACGTTTCCAACAACGATTGTGACATTTTTTGTGGTTGTGGGTAATACTCAAGGCCTAGCCATGGGGTAAGGGGTGTTCAACCCCCTCCCGGTTGACAGAAAAAAAACTAAAAAAAAACACTGCTTTATTTATGGTTTTAACAAGACCAGAATTAAAACACTTAAGGAACTATTTAACTACTCAGCACCAATTTGGTGCTTGGGTAAATTAAATATATATATTATATATATATTCTGTGTTTATTCAGGCAACAAATCTGGGTAAACCCATGCCAAGATATATAAANGCTGGCGCCACTGTCGGCCCCAGATGGGGAATGGATATGTAACCAACCGCGTCAAACCTATTCCCTACAGTCAAGTTAAACCTTTCGATCCTCTTCCCGGAAATCGACTCATAGAAAATCCACATCTCATCATCATACCTTATACACACCTTCCCACATCCCAGTCAAGAAAATCCTCCCCAATTCCCGAGACCCAGCGCAATAATTCAGTTTCACCAATTTCACCTCACAGTGTAAATAATTAATCAAGTGTATGTATGTACAAGGTATTAATAATCATTCACGAGATTAGGAGTCACGAAAGTGACTCTATTCTCGAACACAAATATAGCCCTTTCGCAGGCAGCCTGGTTTGGCATTACGGTCAAGTCAGTACAGTCCTGAGTCGGGCTACAAAATCACACACCTGTAGTATTCTGCAGGCTCATTTCATTGATTCCATTTCATCAGTTTTATAAGTTCATTCACGAGGTTAAGAGTCATGACAATGACTCGGTACTCAAACAACAAATCAGCCCTTTCACAGACATCCTAGCTTGGCGTAACTGTCAAGCTGGTAGCTCTGAGTCGCGCAACAGCCGAACGGCGTTTGAGATTAGGAAAACCATTCAGCTTGAAACTACAGTGGTTCCGAGTAAAAGTACAATTTGTAAATAAGCCGGCAAAGAAAGAGGAATGAGAGGGGAGAATTGGAAAGACTTGGAGCTTTCAATCACCAACCTCTTGAGAACAATATACCTGGAGATAGGCATAAACTTGATTTTTGTCGGAAAAGTAACAGATCAAAATTATTAGTGAAGAAAATTTCAGCTGTGGTCTAAAAGTGGAGGGCAGAAGCAAAAGGTTTGGCGGGTGCCATGGTGCCTACGGGCATAGGCTTGGGGCTCCTACCTTAGATCAGTCAACTGCGAAAACGGGTATAGAATTAGTAATTTGTCTTATTTAATTATTTTTAGTTCATTTAATTTTTTTCCTTATATAGTCTTTATAGGCCAGGAAAAGGAAATGGCTAAGAACTGTTATTACTAGTAACCCTACAGCGCCTTTTGATTAAATGATAATCGACACAGATTTGGTGCCTAAAATGAGGCCACACACCCAGCCATTCGCTCACTAACTCATATCCTTCTTAATTCAAGTGGAAGATGAATAGAAACATGCCATCGCCTGCTAAAATAATGCATAAGAAATAATTTGTTCATATCTTAGATTATTGAAAGGAAAGGTTCAATCCTTAGTCATAAATTTATATATTTTCAGCTTTTAAATAAATCTTCCTTGCAATGATTTTAAATAGTTAAAAAAAAGTCTGAAGGATTGGAGAGTGGGGGTTTTAAGGAGCAGCCCACACATCCATATCCTGGACGTGCCCCTGATGACTAGTCAATAAAATATAAGCTTACTGTTTTATTGTCTTTACCATCATTTTTTTGTTTTTTTTTTGTTTTTAAGCGTATGCTGTAAGGATTTCTTCGGTTAGACATTCCTGGTCTTCTACTGGCAGTGGCGGATATGTACCCACACTCTCTTAGGCTGGGGCACCATGTAGGTAAATGACGTTGGGATGATGATTATGGTTAGGCTGTAAAAGACTTAAATTTATTTTAACCTAATTAACTATACCATGGAAACTATACTTACAATTCTCCTTTCATGAAAAATACCTATGGTACCACCGGGAATCAAAAACGGAACCTTTAAATTAGTGACCAGGAATCCTTAAGTTTAGTGGGTTAAGACTCTTAATTGCCAATGTAAATTTTAGTTTACCTTTTTAAAGTACATATTTGATTTAGTCGTGAGCACTTACTACATATATTAAGAGGACGGGCATTGATAACCGTCTATTGGATCATCGACTAATCTTATATATTTCCTAATGAGTTTGAGTGTCCTTCCAAATCCTCTAAATGCTTTTAGATGACTTAGAAAGTTGAAACTCCACACACTTATAGTATAGAAATCACAGGAAAGAATGTAACGAGGGTGGATATGCCAACAAATTGTATTTAATAAAATTAGGATGAATGTAGTTCACTTTCACTTTATCTATTCTTGCGTAGTAACTGACATATAGGCTATATTTTTTACAAACAAAGCCAAAACTTTCCATGCACCTATAAATTGAATTTTTGGTTTTATTAAGTTGGCTAGTATTATAATCAACCTGTAGTAAACATGCCATACGACAATTCTTTTTGTGCAATATTTTGAGAATGGCTTTGGCTGTCATAGGATAGGCCATATTGTAATTTTATATGGTCATAAAGAGCGTAATTAGCCACAAAATTTATTTTAATATGAACAGTATCTGGTAGTATTTATATTGCCTAATTTCCCCCCCCCCCCAAATCACTTAATACATCTATGTTTACTTACGTATTCAGAGTCTGACCTTAATATTTATATGTTATTAAATAACATATATAGCTTTATAATTAATTATGCATTTGTGGACAGCCCTCATAAGAAATGGGGAACGGAGTGTGCCCAAGTATATTTTTTATTTATCCACCACAGCACACTTTATTAAAAGAATAGTTTTAAAATCTCAAACGATATATTTTTTGGTTAACAGTAAAGCAACCAAGTCAATGATACTTACTTGCCAGCGTCTGTCAAAATGGGTACAAACGGTCATAAACTTGTTATTATTATTATTATTATTATTAGCACCGCGTCTTAATAACCGTTCGGGTTATACGCACCTACGCTTATGTGTATTGGTAGGTTGATTGTGAGATGAAATGAAGGACCTACAGTTTAACGTGGAATCCGATCAACGATGGAGGCCTGGCACTCCCCACATGTCTTGTCAGAGGTGAAGGAAAGGTTTGGTAATCAGATAATATGTGCCGGGACTGAGGATTGAACCCCGGCCGCCAGCACAGAAGTCTGACACCTTACCTCCAGATAGCCAGGTCACCGACAATAACCTTGTTATTATAAAGTTGTTTAGGCTAATTTAAATTGTTCATGAATGGCTGTAGATCAACGCTACAAAGAAAACACCGCGATGTATAATCTTTAAGTCAAACGTTTGAAATAGTAGCTATAAATTATACCTAAGGTTACTATATTCTTTTTGTAAAACAAAGAGATAAACATATCAAATGAGCCATGTATATAATTATTATAAAAAAGAAAATATGAAAAAATCACAAATAACTTTCCTATATTATGAATTATAGCTTGGAGAAATATGTTCATAATTAGGTTTTCAGTACGCTATCCTTGAGTAAATTTTCCTCATTAAAACATACACATCTTGTTAATTACAATAAACAGTATCTCAGAATTTTAGACCGAATTGTTAAAATAGTTTTTAACAAATTTAAATGTTCATAAATATTATTCCTCAACTATCCTAGCATAATTTTTTTACAGTAAAAATTCATTTATTCTTATTTCTCATGAAAAACTATTCCCAGATACCGATTTTGATCTTAAACTTCATAGCCGCTTAAAAAAAGTAAAGTAAGCTATCACTTGCTGTAAGTAATCTACCCTTAGATTAATTTATTTTAGAAAAATAATATATTTTTTACCATGTAAAACAGTCCCTCTATACCACTTTTGAACAATATCGTCCTATCTATTTTAGCAAATAAAATAAAATAGAATTTTACAAAATCGGACATCAGCTGGTCTCGAATTTTTATGAACCAGCTACCATAAAAAATTACATAAAATGACCTGAATATTTTTAAAAATAACAACATTTTCAGAAACTACCGAAAAATATTATAAAAATATCCTAATAAATGCAGATGACTAAATCAAATACGTGCTTTACCAATGTAAACTAAAATGTACACTGGTAATAAAAAGCCTTTAACAACTCTATTATTATTATTATGTTTATGTTGACCATGTAATTTCACAAGAATTAAAATTACTTGGACTTATTAAATTTATTACTTCATCATTTAAGAAAGTTGACTTATTTTTTATGTCTTTACTACGCCCTACTTATATCAAAAATAGAATATGCTACTGTTGCTTGAAATTCCATTACCTTAACTGACTCTCTTAGGTTGGAAAACGTTCAAAGAAAATGTGTCGCTGCGTACTGGGATAAATTCTCTACTAACCTGATTTATTATGATTATGACACCATTCGAAAACTCTTAGGGCTCCAAACTCTCTCTTCGCGTGGACTTTATTGTGATCCCCTTTTATTTTTAATATTTTCATAAGCAAAATTTCTTGAAAATTTGCCCTGGATCATGTAGGCGTTCATATCCCTTCTCGTAATCCAACAATATTTGTTATCATTAGCTCTTATAAGGTGAGCCCTATAGGTCGTTGTATCCAAAGCGCCAACTCGAGATTTGTCAAATTCAACTTCTATCATAAAAGAAAAGCTAAACTCAGAAAGTTATTTAAAGAAATCCCATATCATTAATTTATCCTGTAGAGGTTCTGCCTATGATATTTAAATTTACTGTATTCTGATTTATTTTTTACACGTTGCTACTGCTTTTAACCACCTCTTCAAATTATTTGTAGTTATTGGTATTTTTTATTATGTTTATTAATTGCTATTTTATAGTAGCTATGCAACCGTATATAAAATTATTTAGCTATTGTTGTTTATATTATTTTCTCTTGTATATATATAATATATATACAAGAGAAAATAATATAAACAACTATATAATATATAGTACACAAGTACCTTACAATATATATATATATATATATATATTGTAAGGTACTTGTGTACTTTTCAGTGCTGGCCAGTGATAAGTCTTACGACTGTTGGCCAGCACTATAATAAAGGAAATTCAAATTGATATTATTAGCTCAGCGTCTTACTACCCACTCGGGCTATAAGCACTTAACCACTAAACTTTTGTATTCCACCAAATATATTATTTTTGTTCAAATATATCCTTTAGAAGTAAAAGACAAATTAGCCCCAAGTAGCCCATACTAGCTTTGTTGCAGTGCTTCATCATGAATTAATGTCTTACAACCATACACGTAAATAGGATACAAAGTTCATTGCCTACATTATTTTCTCGTTCTGACAAATGTGTGTGGAAAAAAGTATGAATTTATAAAATATCAATAATATTTAAATTTAAAAAATACTTATTCAACATGTATGCCTAAATATAGCTCTATAAATCCTTAAATTGACTAAAAATGACTCTAAAATGACGCGAATCAAGAAAGTTTTACCTAAAATTCCAAAATCTCAAACAATGATCAAAATTTAAACTATAAATGTATATTTCTTAAACCAGCAGATCATTAACTGAGTTTATGTACTTAAGAACATTGTATACGAGGGATTAATGAAATATGATATATAATCTAGATGTGGGCCCTGGCTATTAGTAAACGAATTATTTACAATGTAGACTACTTAACAGATACCCATTTTGAAACAAATCCCAAATCATTTCACTTTTAAAACATTCAAATTAAAAATGTTATCTGTAAGCTACCCTAAATGAATCGCTCCCCCCCCCCCCTAAAGAAAGTATCTAGTTTTATATGTAATGTAACCAATCCCCAAATATACATCTTTAATAAAATTGTCCAAGGCATTTTAAATATATTTAGAATTTTCGAATTCACTCATTAGATAATTGACATTTATTGAATTTTTGCCCAAAATCCTAGTATATAGTGATATTTGGAAGATCAAATACTCCTTAGATATCCATTATAAACAAAATTATATGAGATTTTTTGGAAAAATTTGGAATTTCCCAAAATCACTCTTCAGTAAACAATCTTTAAAGTGATTTCTAGGATCAAAATAAAAATAGATATCATGAAGTATTGCAACATAACATCTATATATAAATTATGAAAAAAATCCATAAAATTGTTCCAAATCTGTGGCCAGGTACAGATAGACGGATAGACAGACATACAGACATGGGGAAGGATAAAATGGTAAAATCTTCTATGTTGCGTTCGGATACATATAAAACATAAATATTGATCCTTCTCGATGTCGAAAATGTTCACGATTACTATACTTTATCTTTATATGAAGAAAAACTAGAGTAGATAGATGAAATACGGTGGAAGGAGATAGAAAAAAAGGTTGATACAGAAAACTACTTATAATTGCTAATTCAAGGTAGCACTGAGATACATCTAGTCAAATAATAAACAAAATATTACTAGTTTCATCGTCAATTTCAAGGAATCAATTAATGCAAAAAAAAAACAACTCTATTTGTACGAACACTTTACTTAAAAAAAATTCGACTTTCATCATTGATGATACATCAATTTAGGATGTTGGTTGCTAATCACTTCAAACTTCAGTATAGAATATGTAGAATTAAAAGTAGTGGTGGGCCGATACTTACTTTTCTTGATTCCGATACCTTGCTCGACACTATCAATTCGTCTCATTGATACTCGATACCCTATTCGATACGGAATACGGTAAGCAAAAATAACCCTTTAAATCATAAATGAAATGACTGAAGATATTTGCTTAAGTTTTCAAAATAACTTTGAAATATTTTATTAGCTCGAAGTATTTCAAAAACTAAAATAATTTTATCAATTTAAAATATTACTTTTTAATAATTTCCCAATATTTATTGAATTAACATTTTTCAGCGAATTTATATAAAACAATTTATATTGGTGACAGTGTTTGGAAACAATATCCAAATTGAAGTTGGTGATGCAATCATTAATTGAAGTCGATCTATTAAAAATGAATATTTAATGGGGATTATTTTAAAATCAGTCTAATGAAAATGAGTAACTATTAATACAATACAGCTCCAAGCTGGCTGATTCGCTTGCCCACCACTACCTTGACAAAGCGCCGAGGAAAATATACCTTATGAAGTAAATGTTTACTCGGCTATTTCAATACAAAAAAAGTGTTCTCTTTATGTTCATTTTCGAAATATAGTTCCCTTTGATAAGAGAAAATTGAGCTTGTGTGGACCATGGCCGTTTTGATAAGCTGCAAAGGAATGGCATGTTTATATTGAGTGTGTGGGAGGGTCGGGGTTTAGAGCTGAACAAAGAGAATAGTTGGATAAAGCAAAATTACAACCAGTAACTAATGTTGTTCTGATTAATATCGTTTCTCTCTTTCTCCACTACTTCTTAAAAATCATTTGAATGACTCATTTGATTATTTTAAAATAATCAAATGACTATTCAATTATTTAAATCATTCGATTATGCCTATCGCCATCCCCAACCTGTTTGAAGAGTTAACCCTCTTACACTATAAAGTGGTATCGAGATTTTTAGCTCATAGTGTCGATTATTGCGATATCAAGGGTATCAAGGGTATAAAGAAATAGAGTATCGCTATCAGCCCAACACTAATTAAAGAAAAATGACTCTTAAGAATAAATAACTGAAACATCTATGGAGACTTATGTAACAAAAATGTAAAACGTAGGTAATATACAGTAGCCCCATGGCTTCTTTGGTGCTGACTGACAGATCACAGCTGACTTCTGTCAACCAAGATTTAGGTATATATCTAAATTTTGACCATCAGAAGTGTTAGCTGCTAAACACATGTTTTTGCAGTTCATCTGGTTCAGTGTAGGGATACTTAATTTGGTCTGGTAACTTTTTAAAGCTGTTAGAAATTAGCTGTGAGCTGTCAGTCAGCACCAAAGAAGTCATAGGGCTACTGTACACTGATTTAGGAAGGAGGTCCGTTCTTAAAGGTATTTAATTCTACCAAAATCCATCTTTTGGTAAATAAGATATAAAGTACAAAAAAAATTCCCTCGAAAACTAAAACTTAGGTAGGGAAATTCTTTGCGTTAATGCTTTCAAATTAGAAATATTTTCTGGAATATCAAATAAAACTAACTACTTTTGGACGTACTTAGCTATAAACCAGTACTTATGTCTAAGCACGTGGACCAAATATCAAGCTCATTGTGTTTGGTTTTTTTAGTGACGTGTTTATTGAAGGTCGATTTTTAATAAGTGGTTTCTTACTCTCCCTCTACGAAAGTATTAGTATACTTATTCTATATTTTACCCTCACCATTCTTAATCTACTAGTGTAGTGTAGCGAGATGTGAACAGTACCAACGGCTATATAGCTATGTTGGAAACAACAATGTAGCTAGTTCCACTGGGCCTTGCACTTTATCTAAGGGTTGTTTTATTTTATCTTTGAAAGCCTTGTAAATATGGGTCAAGTCCAATTGTCCATATTTCTTGACCTGATGCTATGAGCTTTGTCATGTAAGTTAGTAGCGCTCTGCGTGGCCTCTATTGAGTAGGAAAAGTACTAATTCTCGTTCTTTGTGTCGTAAAGGGGACCCACAGACTATCAAGCATTTTAATTCTCTAGAGGAGAGATTGATTGATGGCTTTTGCTCGAGCTTGACATATATCAAGCTTGTTTGATTTTCTGTCTTTAAGTAAGAGTCCGAGAAAGCGTGATTGTGATTGCCAATCACATGAATGGTGTGCTAGCAACCATAGCGAGCGTAAGAGTCACATAGAGAAAGGATTTTTAATCATTTGCTTTACTCTACTTTACATCCATTACTTTTTCCTAGGTCAGTTTTGATTCAAGTCATATATTTTTCTTATACAGGCTGGCTAGGACTGTCGTAGGCCTATACGTGCTATAATCTAACTTGAAACTAGGACAGGCACAACATCCAGTCCCCGGCTGTTAATATATCAGTGGGAAAGAGTAAACACATGTTTTTCTCAATTTCTCAATAATAAATGAGTGGCCAAGACGGGAATATAATCTGGGTCTCTTAGCTCAGTAGGCAGACACGCTACCAACTGATCTAATGTGTCAGGCTAATAATTTGATTGATGTTGTAATATTTAGCACCGCGTCTTACTACCCGTTCGGGTTATACGCTTCAAGTACTAATTACTCTAATGGATTAGGAACTGGGAAGGTTGAATTAGAGGAAGTGAACCCGCATTTGCGTGGAGGGAGAGTGGAAAACCATTTAGGAAAAACCACCCCCAGTTCACCCGACCGAGATTCGATCCTCGATCTCCCCGTCCTCAGCAGTCGAGCTCAACACGACAAGCGCGTTAGCCAACTACGCCACTGAGGCGGGTGATTGACGTTGTAAAACATAACTGAGGATTGAAGTACTACACACATATTATATAATAGTACTGATCAGTCTATGGGCCCCTTAACAAGACCTCTATTTATAAGGCCAGTACTAAACCACCACACAAATTTTTGAATTCCATATATAGGCTTAAGCAAAATTTTAAGAAATTGAGCTATCAATAATCTTAAGTGAGTTAAATAATAATTGTTACCCACAAAAAAAAAGTGAGAAAAATCTTGGTACGGACGCTACCTCCAATTCTATTTATCAGGATAATTGGGTAGTGTCAAACAATTGTAAGGTTCATTTTTGATATTGTTTAGTGAAATAGATTAATTACTCTACTAGTGTATAATGTGATGTAGGATTTAAAACTATCTAAAAGCGTTTAGAAAAAAAGTTCCTCGCTATATCAATGTCCCTACATGCAGTCCATGCCCTAAAAACCTATCTTCGGTATTATAATTCTAGCTGGTGTCGGACACTCGACCACCCGGTTCTGCGAGGATGTGGTATATCTCAGACTTCTGAGATTGGTTGGAGGATTCTCCTCTGTGCAGAATAGGGACTCAAGCTGAAGGATACTCTCCCAAACCATTTGTTTAAAATGGGTATCTGAGTATGTAGACAGCTTTGGACTAGCCCTCGGGATTGGCACATCCACGTACGAGTCCGGCTCGGCTCGGCTTTCAATTACCTAGACTCGTACGTGGGTGGCATGTCACGAGCTGTACTTGGTATCAGGCAAGCCGAGTCCGGCTCGGCTTTTAATTACATAAACTCGTATGCGAGAGGGGTGTCACGAGCCGGGCTTGGCATCAGGCAAGCCGACTACGGCTCAGCTTTCAATTACCTAAACTCGTACGTGAGAGGGGTGTCACGAGCCGGGCTTGGCATCAGGCAAGCCGAGTCCGGCTCGGCTTTCAATTACCTAAACTCGTATGTGAGAGGGGTGTCACAAGCCGGGCTTGGCATCAGGCAAACCGAGTACGGCTCAGCTTTCAATTACCTAAACAAGTACGTGAGAGGGGTGTCACGAGCCGGGCTTGGCATCAGGCAAACCTAGTCTGGCTCGGCTTTTAATTACCTAAACTCGTATGTTAGAGGGGTGTCACAAGCTGGGCTTGGCATAAGGCAAGCCGAGTCCGGCTCAGCTTTCAATTACCTAAACTCGTACGTGAGAGGGGTGTCACGAGCCGGGCTTGGCATCAGGCAAGCCAAGTCTGCTCGGCTCGGCTTTATAGGGCCGTCAATGGGGCTCGATGTTGGCTTGTACGCGTGCGGCTCTTGTAGCCACACAAAATACAGTGTGATTTTGTCAATCAGAGGAACCATGTTGGTTTCTAAATCCAAATCGTTCATGAGCTCTTTAGTTTTTGACAAGGTTTTAAAGGAGTAACATCAATTATTGTCGACTTTGTGGCCAACTCGTAGCTCGGATTATTCTAAGAGAGGAAAGCGGAATGAGGCTTGGGATTCACAAAGCAACTATCTTAAATACGAATTTTAAATTTTATATAAGCTATCCACAAATAATTTATATATGTAGAAATAAATGGTACGGCGCACCGCACAGACTTTATTTCTATTTTATATTAATATAGATACATCTACTAAAAATTCATCAGAGTCGTGAAACGAGAAATAAATATAAACCTTTGCTGAAACACTCCACCAAAGATCACGAATGAAGTATTATACAATATACACTAGATGACTTTTTACATTATCACTCCCTTACAGGTAGAGGAATCTTAATAAAATAAAACTAAAGATTTTGATGAATTTCAACATTTAGTGATCCCCCGAATCAGAAAATTAGTTTTTGAACTTCCGTCTGTCTATCTGTACCTCGGAGTAGAGCCTGAAATATTTTACCGATTTGGTTAAAACTTGGTATCTAGAGTTTTCATAGGGTTGCTTCAAGGGAATTTTGGAAATGAATATTTAACCCTAGAATTAAGGGTAGTTTACTGAAGGGCGAAAAGAGAAAAAATCGATTTTATCAATGTCGGTTCTAACGATTTTGATTAAATTTCCTTTCTTAACATATATACATATTACAAATAAAATGGCTACAGTCAATTATTCGTCAAAATGAATTAGAGGGTTCCGGTATGAAGCTTAAATTCTCATTTTTGATATCTCCGTAGCTATTTGAAATATGAATTTACTCATCCTTAAAAATATGTAGGTCTATTTATAATACAACATTTTATTTGAAACGCATTATTTATAAATGCAATAATTTTCAAGCTAAACGCAAATATGTATATTTTTTAACTTTTCAAAAACTTAAGGTCAAGTATTGAGACTGTAAAAAAATCCAACCCGAGATGTTGATGTATTTCAACGTTTCATGACCCCCCCAAACCATAAAAAGTTGTTTTTCAATACCATCTGTCTGTGTGTCTGTTTATCCCTCAAAATAAGAGTAGTTTAATAAAGGAAATAAAAAAATCGATCTCCTCAAATTCAGCACTAATTTTTTGATTAAAATTTGTATTTAGGAGTTGATTAAGGTTATAAACACATATATCCGCAATTATTTAAGCTACTAAATAGCTTATCATCGCAAAATTGTAGTACTATTCAAAATATAAAATTTTTATTTGAAATATATCTTTATCAAACCAATAGTTTAGGAGATATTCGCAAATATAATATTAATACAATTTTGTGAGTCTTAGTTGTGTAGAGATACTTCAGTTTTAACGCAAAAATTCTTTAATTCCATAGAGTAAATAGATAAGTAAATTTCTCAAAACGTTAATGTTCTTTTTTATTTAACATCTTGGGGAAAATATTTGTAAAGCTACGGTCCATATCTATCATTTTAGACTCTATAGTTTATACTTACCATTATTATTGGTATAAATCTATAAATGAGGAATTTAATAATAATACTATAACCATAAGATGTGCAACCCCTAATAAAATGTAGGAAAATTTTAACCAGGAGTCAAAATTTGAATATGAAGTATTGACCCTTTTTTATCCAATATCAATATATTTATTTGTTCATATATACTATTGAGGACTTTATTTATTTAAAAAGAAAGTTCTAAAATTTAAATCTGGCATTCAAAAAATGTTTAGCGTCAGTATAACGCATTTTTTCCTTGGGTTTAATAGTGTGTATTATTTTGTTTCCCATATACTACGAATTTTGATCAAATATCTCCAATTTTAAACAAAGGAGTGATAAGGTCCCCGTGGAGTTCCTTACCATTTATTTGTTTAATCTCTAAGGGGAAATGTTTGTACATCAATAATACATCACCCGCCTCGGTGGCGTAGTTGGCTAGTGCACTTGTCATGTTGAGCTCGACTGCTGAGGATGGGGAGATCAAGGTTCGAATCTCGGTCGGGTAAAATGGGGGTGGTTTTTACTAAATGGTTTTTCACTCTCCCTTAACGCAAATGCAGGTTCACTTCCTCTAATTCAATCTTACCAATTCCTAATCTATTAGAGTAATTAATACTTAAAGCGTATGACCTGAACGGGTAGTAAGACACGGTGCTAAATATATAATAATCTATCTTATCAGACTCAATAGTAAGTATCAACCTTTCTTCCTGGTCAAAATTTATAAATGAGGAATTGAATAGCAATTTTATGACCTGGAGATTTGCAGCCCTAATAAAACTTCAAAATTTTCAACTTGAAATTGAAATCTTAATAAGAAGTGTTGACCCTTGTAGACTCAATATTGAAACTTTTTATTGGTCAAAATATTTACAAATGAGAACTTTAATGCTTTAAAAATAAATTTGTAAAAATGTATAACCCGGAGTAAAAAAAAAATGTTGTACGTGAGTATAGCGAAGTTGGTGCTCGAATTTGATGGTGTAAATTATTTCTTTTCACATAAACTACGAATTTTTAGCAAATAGTGAATAGCATAGGTGAATAATAGCTCATCTCATCCCAAGATATATGGCTTTACACTTACATTTGATCTCATAATCAGTTATTTCTGGAATCTTACCTCTTGACCAACAAGATGATTTTATGGAATGTCGAGACCTTAAATATATCTAATGTCAACGAATACTCGATTTAATTTGTAAAGCTCTATTTCAAGATTTTATAGACTTTGAAATAATGAAGATATCCTATTTACATCTATGAGGTATATCTTTTTTTCATCTGACTCTTTTAATTTGTGCTTTACTTAAATAGTATCTATGCTAAGCTTATACTGTAAAAGATTAAAATGAATGACATATATTAAAACTGATTCAAATATAAGAGCCATAATAATATTGTGTGGATAGAGTAATGTTATGTAGTGCCTTGATACAAATCATTAGAGCTGATTTGAGGAAAATTGATTTTTTCTTTTCTTTTTTCACTCTTAAGTAAGCTATCCTTAAATTTAGGATGAGAAAGTTCAATAAAGCTTTTCAAAATGATTGAAACTATTTAAATTTTACATACATTTATTAAGATCTAAATCTACAACGGTTTCTACCTTATCACCAACATATTTGACTGACTTGTTTACCCGTACTGAGGGCATCATAGACAAAGATGGTCCGGGCTTGAACCTCTCTCGATTAAATGTAGTTTCTTGTATTTGATTCATTATCAGAGATTTTACCATTTACTGAATATGTTTAAATAGGTGTACTGTCTATATTGTCATAATATTTTAAAACAACACTGGCCAGATTATAATCCAGTGTTTTAGGAATTGACCTTGAATACCTGCCGGTTGCACCCTCGTTGACAATAGTGGTTTCATAAATTCCAAACATACCAATCCTCAAGCAGTTGTTGAATATCCAAATTCCTCTTCATTCATTCTAAAGCTATTGTGAGTCACAATACAAAACACATAATAAATTAAATTGTGAGGTCTAAACAATAATTACGTGTTTTTTAAACACATATGATTTAGTCATTTTAATTTTTAAAGAATCTTATACATAATTGTACATAATTACATACTACTATAAATATAATTCAGATGTATACACTGTAAGAAACATTAATATATGATATATAGTTAGCTAATAATCTCTTTAGTCATTTCCCTAAAAAAAAATATCGATCATATATGGAATATAATTGATACAGGTTTTAAAGTTGTTGGCAAATATTAAACAAAACAATTTTTTTTAAATATATGATTTACAATTTTGATACAGTCTTCACTAACAATATTAGAATAACAGCTCCCTAAACTATTCGCTACTTGTTTTAAGCAAATAGTAATTGAATGGTTAACCCAAAGAAAATGTTTCAACCAGAAATAGCACATAAACATATAGGGTGCGTTGGTTTTTAAATTTGATACAAAAATACTGATATGCTTAAGGGGAGATCAATGATAACGATTCTTAAAACGTTTTAAAAATATATGCTTATAAAATAATTTGGTTGATGTTAAATATGTTAGGCTTACAACCAATTTGATCTTTTTTTTTATTGATGTTAGAGAAATAATATCTAAACTAATTATACTACTATCAATGTTTGAAAGAGTGCCAAATATGTTTAATTGTGTATAAAAATAAGTATTTTTTAAAAATGTATACATGGTGTTTTGCAAATTTTCCCCATAAATCATAAATCAAATCCAAAACTTACTTTCCATTATTTTAAAAATATTATATTGAGCCTTAGGGGAAACTTGGTTGTCTAGAATTAAGGTGTCATAGTTCTGTGTTAGGGGTTCAGAGCTCAAATCCCAGTCCTGGCTCAAACTTATCTGGTTAACAAACCCTTCCTTCGCATCTGATAGAGGGTCTGCTTTCATGCTTCGTGAATGAGGGGAATGCCAGGTCCCCATCATGGCTCGGAACCCATATTAAACTGTACGACTGCCACTACCACTACCATCATCATCCATACGTATCTGAGGATGATAAAATTCGCCTTTAATTGTGTATCCACCCCAGAAATGAATTCCTCCATACGCAGAGAGAGCAGGGACAGGGAAAATGTCAAATTTACAGATCTAACGCACTAAACCCACCCCATATTTCGCCTTTAACAAAAACAAATCTAATTATATTTTTTATAAATAGTGAGATAGTTGAAAAAAAATTACATTCAAAAGCGCATTCCAAAAGTTGGGGTTATTTAGCTCTAAAATAAAAGTATTATTTGGAGAAAATTGGGACAGACTCATGTAAACTATACAGTCAAGAAACTCAAGATATATTTACAAATTGCGATGTACAAACTACCAACCTATCGAAGTGAGAAGCCAAACAAATACTAAACATATTTACCAAGATATTAAATCAAATAAATTATAAATAGTTTACGCCACTAGAAAAAAAATATAAATCTGTTTTGTAAAACTCTAGATTTAATTAGGCTTGGCCAATTTGGCACACGTATATAAATATATTTCTATGGCTCAAGAGATTTTTTTCAAATTTGCAAAATTTATGTATGGACTATTAGTATTAAGGTTTTTTCCTACAAAACTGAGAAATAACACGTTTTTCCTCAAATAAATATCAACACAGTTCAAGGTAATTGTCAAAACAGAAATGTCCGATAAAATACGTTTTTTAACATTATACTATTGCTGTAGTTTTTCAAGTTTTTTTACTATCTAGCAAAATTATTTCTGAATATCCCATGACATCACGGACATGTATATTAAATTAGATCTAATAATTTTATAACTGTCAAATTCTGTCCTTCCAACCAAAATCCTAATATATTGTACCAAAGATCTGTATTTATCATCTTCATTACTACGTGTACACCATAATGGTTTTTAAAATAACCTCTTTGACCCGTCTGAATAAATGTCACTTAACCAAAAAATTACGAGTAAAATAAATCAAGAAATAATACCACTACATAAGGTTGCTTTGCATGAGAAAGGCCTGAACATTTCTCTAACCGTCGTAGTGGATATCAAAATGATTTTAAGCTTTTTTTGTCTTTAATTTCCATTATAAGGTTTTATCTCATATTTATTAGTTTAAGAGTTACTATCAGTAAACGAGTTGCCTAAAAATGAAAGATTGAAATAGAAAAAATTTAAAAACCACGAAAAATTATTAAATATATAATATAAGTTTACATTTTGTGGATATTTTTTTTTTGTTTATAACAATATTGCGGTGGATATATTGTCAAATTTGTTTCAATTACTTTTTGAGAGAGTATGAAGACAAATGGGTGTGTTATATAAGCTTCTGTGATATTTTAAAGAGTTTGTCTTTGAATAAATGTTAAACACTTTCTTGTATTTCCTAGCTAAATATTTTGATACCACTGATGAATAAATTAAATTTATTTGGTTGCTAAGCCCATTCAAACTATTTTTTTAAGTTGACAAGTTTCAAACGTGTAACTCATAGTACATAACAATAGTTTACCTAAGATGTATTTTTTGTAACATTTCTGTTTAAAACATCCCTATAACATATTTATTAACACTCTCAGTTGGTTTATAAAATTTTAGAAAATAGTTTAAGTCCCAAACAACGAGTAGTTATTATAAAACATACCAAATTGAAAGGAATTTTTTTGTTGCTTGGTGTTGCATATATCCTGTTTTAGCAGGTCCTATAAATATGTTGAGGGGGTCAGGAAAAAATATGCTAGAAAATATACGTTTAATATCAAACTATACTTGAAAATCATTGGTTTCTAATAAATAAAATTATTTGGGTTATTAACTAGAGTAAGATGTGCTAAGACATAGGATGAAATTTTATTTACTAGCAAATTGTCTGACTTAGTATTTAATGTTTCAGTGCAGTGTATTTCCCTAAATAGAACTTAGTTATAAGCCTTGGAAGAGTTTTTCATAATATGAGAGAGTCTCTCATTGTAAGCAGAACTATCCAACAAAATAAAGGATGATATCATGCTGAGGTGAATTGCCTGGAAAACATCAAAATACAAATGGTTGTCCTCGAAATTATAAAGTATCTCACATTGGATGGGAGTGTCTCTAGGAGATGGAATGTTTCAATGTATAAACTGTTCGTGAAATGGTAGAGTATATCATACTGGACTGAAGTGCCTCATACAATAAAGTATCTCATTGTATAAATGGATGTCATAGAATTGATAAAGTATCTTATACTGGAGTCTTAGTGCCTCACACAATGCAATGTATAATTACATGAATGGATATACTCTAAATCAAAGAATATCTGACGTAATGCGATGTTACATTCTACAAATTAATGATCGTCTTTGAAATAAAAGAGTATCTCATATTGGAGTGGAGTGCCTCACAAAACGGAATGTTTAATTGGCTGTCCTCAAAATTAAGGAATTCTCGGTGAAGGATTATCCCACTTAGATGAGCGTGTTTTCATCCTCCGTTTCAAACACCATGAGGAGAGAGTGTTGAGAAGACGTCCTCTCGTTCCGGCACAGGAGCGCCGTGTCTTCCCCTCCCGTGCTGTTGATGGACGAGTCCGGGGAGCTTCCCTCCGCCACTACGTAGTTGGGGGTGGCGCTGCTGGTTGAGGGCAGGTCATGGATATCTGGAGACGCCAGAGGTGGTGCGGTGGCAGGGGTCGGAGAACTCTCAAGAGTCATCATCAACAAGCTGTACGACTCATGGTATCCTGATTCAAATAAAAACTTACTAAGTCAACTTGGATGATTTAACTATAGTTTTACACAGCCTTAAAAATATACAAGAGCCTATAAACCAACACTTTTTGGAATGTTGTGAAGAACAACATTGAAATAATATCTAATCTAATGGGCCTATGAGAATGAAATAGTAATAATAAAAAGTCAGTACTAAATTAATTTGTAGCTCAGTTTGCGTAAAGATTATCCAGTAATAATACAACTTGGTCCAGGGGACACCCTTACTTGAGCCTAACTAACCAAACCTTGAAGACCATGGGAATGATTCTAATTTTGAGAAAATATCCAAGCACCAGTCGGGAATCGAACTCATGACTTCTAGGTGAGCAGCTGGGGGCTCTGACCACTATATCACGAGGCCGGTTATGGGGATGGAATGATATATAGTAGTGAAGCCATGGGAATGAAATTCCGATGATTTGAGAGTGTTATAACATACAGTTTAGAATATAGACTAATGACTTAATGTATACAATCAAACATATGTGGTTAAATGTTATAACATAGTAAAACTAAATTAAAGCTATTTATCCTATGGAAATGAAATTTTTTGCCGTATTTAGTCCATGGAAATAGCGTGGTGATGAAGTGATGAACAGTATTGTACTATGGAAATGTTATAAGGATGAATTCATGTAAAACTACTAATCTATGGTAATGGAGTGATGTACAGTATTATTTTGTAAAAATGATATGGAAATGTTTTTATCTAAAATATAGAACATTTGGTAATGAAGTGACTTAATACCTTATACGAATTAAGCTATTTACAGTATTTTGCTTATGGGAATAAAGTGAAGTATATAATTAATCAATTTACAGTATTGAATATGCACGAATGAAGCGTTGTAGAGTATTTTAGCGTATGGGAATGAAGTTATGTACCGTATTGAATATATCGTATTAAAGTATTGTGTAGTATTGAGGCTATGTGAATAAAATTATGTCCAAGATTAAAACTATGGGAAATATCGTATTTTCACTATGCTCAACCCTACCTGAGGTGCTGGATGTCTGAGACACCTCGTCCCAAGAAGAGTCAGGCAGCTTGCTGTCTGCAGAGCGAGTCTGCCTTGTGGAGAAGCGTTGAGCCCGCGGGGTTGGGATTCCTGAGACGGACAGTTCCATCACTGGTTGCTGAGCTGGTGGTGGCTGTCCACCTACAGTGGGCAGTTCTTGCGGCTCCACCTTGATATGAGACACCTGTAAGGGCAAATTTGCTATCGTACACATTGGGTTCATTCAAATTAATACTTAAATATTACACGTAATTCACTGATTAGGAGGAGGAGGAAGGGGGTGGGGGGAAGTAGGGAACGAAAGAAAAGGACAGTGTTTTTGCAATTTTTATATTAGAACATTTTTTTGGGGCCAAAATAAGTAAAATATTTCTTCTGTACAAATATCAAGTTTAATTTCTTTAAATGGTTATATCAAAAGTTCTTGAATAACTTTCATGAGCATAATGGTGGCATTAGATGACACTCTTTTTAAATGAAGTGAAAAAAATTGTCATTAGGCTTGAGAACACCCTTGAGAGATATTCAACAACTGTTGAGGTCCCCATGTGAAAACAATCTCTACGGTTGTACTGAAGAAACATTAGATTTATTTTGATCGAAAGTTTTTATATAAAAACTGCAAAACTCACCTTTTCTTGAGTCCCCTACTTACCTACCTTGAGGTACCACCGCCTACTAGTAGGGAAATATTCTCACACTGTGGTATTTCTCATGGGCAAGGAAGCTCTGAAACTTCAACATTGCTCAAACAATATTTAATAATCCTAGAACTTTCGTTTTGTTTCGTTAATACAGGTTTTCATGTGTTTTATAAAGGCTATATCGAAGTATATATATTTTTTATCTCAAAGATATGACTTTTCATGCGAAAAGTAATTGATTATGAATTAACCTCATATATTCAGGTCTATATTTTAATTCATAAAACTTTAAATAAAATATCCTTAATCTCTTAGGAAAATGTTAGTGTTTTTCGCCACCATTTTTTAATGAGTAATATTTTTAAACTACTAACTACTCTTTAAACAATTAAAGAGATCTGGACGTTAGCAACGCTGTTCTCAGTGATAGAGTAAGGGATCCATTTAGCTCACTGACACATTAATTATCAAATCTGAGGCATTTTACATCACTGGAATCACCTATTAATATCAATGATTCTTTTGTGCGCTGAATCTAACTTTCTGTCTAAGCTATTAATACATTTACACTAACGTGTGTTAATGATATGTTAGGATTTAGAGGTAGGGTACCTGAATCTTTGTGGAAGGAGAAAGAAAGAAAAGGAATACATCTTTTGTGTTAAATAATTTTAAGCATACCCGGTCTGAATTTGAAACTAAACCTTTCTATATCTGACAAACCAGACTAGACAAGGCCAATACTTTAACGCGCTTGCTAATAATTGCAGGTAGAATCTTCTTAGCCAACACATACATCAGTATTTTATTTAGTTACAATTGAAATTTCATCCGTGGACCTGACAGTTAACTAAGTACCAGTGAGCTCAATATCCACTATCAGATCTCACCTAAGAAGTAGGAATTCAGTTCTAGTTCCAGTTAGATGCAGCTCAGTTTGAAATTTACTCGGTTAGAATTTTATGAGTTTTATGTTTGAGTCATTGTCATAAACTAAATTTATTTATTTTTTAATTGTGAAAAGAACAGCCACATCTGACAGCAACAAAAGTTATTAGAGTTACTAAATCTACTTTTACATATGAATACGTCAAATAACGGGGTATATATAAAGGCACCTGCGCTGAGGGAGAGGGATGGGAATGGGTACATAAAGGGTACATAATATCTTTACTACTTTATTTTGATATTGTTTTAGTGTGCTTTATTACTTTCTTGTATAAATATAGAATATTCTATTCGTGAAAATTCTCAACCTAGAAGTCTTGATGAGTTCTTAAAATTTCTGGCTCGACATCTTTTTTTACTGGGAATATAACCGAAGTGATTTAGTGGATTTTGTACAAACTTGGTATTTAAGTGTTACATGGTCATACGTCAGGGAATATCATTTTATTTTAAATATAGCTCTTAAATTTTTAAAATCAACTGTTATTTAGTTTTAAAATACTTCGAAAATGTTACTTACTTATAAAAATACCAACAATTTTGTTTAAGATCTATGAATGTTTCATATGATTTTCAAAAAATCTCTTTATTTTTCCGGACCAACATGAGACCACAAAAACGTTTAAATCATTTGTTACAAACACTCAACCAGAATTAGTTTATAATGTTGACATAGTGAAAATAATGTATGAATTTATTAATTCCTTTAGATGCCAGGTATTTTGAAATGTGGTTTGACTTTTATATCTATGGTCACTACACTGATTATTTCTTTTGAGTGTTCAGTGATACCACAAATTACAAATGTCATTTTTCTATCTTAATATTACTCAACTCTATTTGGAAAATCATGTCAAACCATCAATAGTATTTTGTTCAAAATAATAACTCCTAGAGCATAACTGTATTCTTTTTAATGTATGTTGGCCTCCCAGTCATTGCCTCTCTCTTCCCCCCTTTTTCCTACTCAACCTATTTTAACCTGAACATAACGCCCTTTTAG
>CABFOW010000490.1:213680-259226 GCA_902141385.1 Timema californicum | reverse complement strand
ATAGAACTAGCTCAAGACAGGGATAGGGTATAATGAGGTGGACTGGATAGAACTAACTTTAGATAGGGATAGAGTGTAGTGAGGGGGACTGGATAGAACTAGCTCAAGATAGGTATAAGTTGCGTACTTTTGTAAGAAACTTTCGAATTCCTAATGACATAGAGTAATTAAGCAGCCACGTATACTAACTAAACGTCAATCCCGTCGTCAGCTTGCCGGTGACTTGTAGGAGGTTAGAATCCTTTAAGGGTATGTTGAAATGGTTTTACCTCAATGGTTTCCCACTCTCATTCCACGCAAATTAGAATATATCTCTTCTAAAATCTATCTTATTCATCTCGGCTCCATCACTGTAATTAAATGCATACATCTCAGATGGGTATTAGGATGTAGTGAAAATAAAATAACGTAACATTGAAAAATGTTGTTCAAAGCTCGATGCTACTTTAAGATTACCCAGTTTTTTAAAATTGTAATTTAGAAAGTTTAGTCATCCCCGCGGGGGACAAGTTGACCGGTGCAAAATAAATAGTTTTAAATATAAATGTGTCTGGGGAGAGCTATATTAAACATAATGGCGTTGGTTTAAAACTATAAATTAGTTTAAAAGTGTTAAAGTAGCACTCTCACATAAAGTATAGCGAAACCCTCGAATTAACTTTGTTAGAAATATATTGCCCCCAATATGTAATAAATTTGAAAAGAATCATTTAATCAGAATGTTCCAGAAATGCTTTATTTATATAGTAATAATAAATAATCCCCATAAGTAAAAGGATGTACTTAATATTTGTATTATTTATAACCATTGTTTTTATTCTACTAGTAGATTATTAAAATATCTTAAAGGCCAACCATCTTAAATATCAACAAAACATTGTCAATAAAATGTTCATAAAATACACCTTGAGCTACATTCTTTCCTTAGCCAAGTTATAATGGTTTTTACCTATTTTTTTTAATAATATATATTTTGGCTTCTAATTATATATCCAGTGCTTATCCAAATGTGTTTTTCCTTATTTCTCTGAAACCAAAGATCTTGCCATAAAGATGCTTGTCACCACTCTCACCAAACAAACGTAACTTTGTAAGTTACATTGTAACAACATAAATCAATAGTTTAAAATGTATCAATGTGATCGAGATTAGTATAATAAATGCAAATAATTTTGAAGGATAAAGTACTTTAAACTCTATGTGCTATTTTGAATATCGTAAATGTTTATTAATACAAAACATCGATATAGGTTTATTGTAAAATTTTCAATAAATCATTTTAACTACAAGGAGTTTCGCTAGTCTAAAGTTATATTAAGATTTGTAATTTTTTGTTCAATCCATTCTTAGTTGTTATTACAGATGATATTATTTACGTTTTATGTTTCACCCAAACTTTAAGCATAATAAAGTTTACATTATTTTTAAACTTAAACTAAAGTTATCACAAATTTCAAATATTTTTATCATCAACCATTTAATATACGCGTTTCTCCATACATATGCTAAATGCATGATATAAAATAAAGAATCCTTGTAGTTTCCTGCGCCAAGTAGGGTTAGAAAAGAAAAAGCGTCTATCTCGTTTCTTTTTATGAAGGTTTCTTTTCACATTTTCGCGTGAAGCTTTATTTTCATCCTGACTTCTATTTTATTATATTTTCTTGGTTTTTCTCCACGTGGTTTTATTACGTAGGTAACCAGCATATTTATCTCACTGAATAAGAAAAGCAAAATTAAAGTATAACTGAACATTTGGGATCCAATCAATATATTATTTACACCCCCCAAAAAAACTTGGATACTATATCAAAGTGTTTTTCTAAAGTAATTTTCAGATTACTAAATATATTTAAGTTTGTGTATCTAATTACTTTATTGGTACTTTTAACACAAATGTTAGTGTGACATCTTAGCTCGGTCGGTAGCGTGTCTGTCAACTGAGCTAAGGGTCCCGGATTTGATTCCCGACATGACCAAAAAAAAAGGTAGCCTATCATTGGTGAAATGTGGGTTTCCCCTTTCACAGTGATGAATTAACTAACATCCGAGTGCTGGATATGGTGTCTGTTCTAGATTTATTATTATTATTATTAGCACTACGTCTTACTACCCGTTCGGATTATACGTACTTTCGCTAATGTGTAATGGTAGGGTGATTGTGATATAAAATGGAGGACCTACAGTTTAACGTGGGATCCGAACCACAGTGGAGGTCTGGTATTCCCCACCTTCACAAGTTGGGATTAATACACGTCTTGTCCGAGGTGAATGAAGGGTTTGGTAGTCAGATAAACCTGTGCCGGTACCGAGGATTGAATCCCGGATTCCCAACACAGAAGTTTGACACCTCACCCCTAGACCACCAGGTCACTTGTTCTAAATTTAATTTGGGTTATAGGACGTGTACTGATATAATCAGTCAGTTCAGAAAGTGCACTTTAAATCCCTCAAATAATACATGTATAACTAGCAACTACTAAATCAAAGGTGGTGAGGACTAGAAGGGTAGTTAAGATGAACTGTGGAATAATTAGTTTGGAGAAAGAATAACAAAACCATAAGGATGAATACAGTTTTTAAAACCACATCTAATATACCCATTACCTTGCCGGAATTAGAACCAAGTCAAATTCAGAATTTCCAACTCATAGCCAAGAAGTGCAATCCATTACACCAAGTAATCATAAAATCCCAAATACCAGAAAATATTGACGTCAAAATGTAGAACAAATTCATGATATTTGATACGTTTCTCGAAAATCATTCATATTTAAAGAGGATTAACAAATATTCGATAAATCCGTAATCCTTAGCATTGCAAACAAAGCATGTGCTATTTATTGCGCTATTGTGCACAGTAATATCCTTGTACTTTATGTATTGTACGATTGCACATAAACTGAGCGGTATTAGGCATGACACAGATCAATTAGTGGCAAAAATACGACTAGCTAAAAGATATTTTGTTTTGGACTCATATAGTAGGCCAATATATTAAACTATTTAAAATAAAATATTGATTTTATTTGAAGAAAGAAAGAAATTCCATAATTTACATAATTTAAATCATATACTTACTCTATCTTAACACTTAAGACTTAAATAGTCACACTTAACGATATAATTGATAAATTATTCTAAGTGTGCAACTGCGATAAAAGAATCAAATAGAAGTCAATCATGGCTTTAGGAGATGTTAATCCAATATTAACAAATAAATTGGTTTCCTGCAAAATACGCAGTTCTAAGGGGGGCTGTTTCCACTATATATCCCCGATAAAAATTTCAATAAAAGATTTTAGATTTTTTTTTAATTGTAAATTTAGTAGAATTTTACTAGGAAGAAAATACAAACATCTTTTTTGTGGCCAACATTGATAACCATTTAGTTATTAGTGGTATTATTTCATATGCATTGATATTATCAATGAAATGTGACAATTGATGATCACATGACTGTACGTAGAAATATATCGGGTAAATAGGAGTATTTTATTGAATGTTCTTAGAGAGTATGATGTGGATGCATGGTTAGTAAATGCAATTATGGTAGTTTATGATGGAAGCAAAGCGTGCGTTAGAGTGTAAAGAGCTTTGAGCTAGTTGTTTTTCATTGAGAAGTATGTTAGACCAGATTGTTTTATGTATCCATGATTGTTTAATGTATTCATGAATAAATGTATAAGGAATGCTTGTGAGGACGTGGTTGGTGTATAAATGGACAATGTGAGTTTTAGTGCTGTTATATGCAAATGATTCAATGATTTTGTGTATACGTACAGAAGGATCTGTAAAAATGGTAGGATGGATGAGTAAATCGACTTACGGGTGAATGCATCTCGGAGAGTAGTTGGATATATGTGGACTATTGCAAAGAATGAAGTAGTATTGAAAGAGGCAAAGATAGCACTATCTAAAATGTGTTAACGCCGATATTGTTTTATGGTGTTAAACATGGGTTTGTCAGGAGAAACACAAAAGCAAGGTCAGTGCGGTTAAATGAGAAATCTAAGGAATGTACGTGTAAAAACTCGTATGAACAAAGTTAATGATGAATGGGAGCTGAAGGAGTGCAGTTTGATAACAAATCCAATAAGTCAATGTGAAAGAATTGTCTTACGTTGGTTTGGGCATGTTGAGAGAATGAGTGTAGATCGAGTGATGAAACAAATATATGAAGGTAGAATGTGCTAATCAAGAGGAAAAGGTAGATCATGTAAGACATGGATGAATGGGGTGGACTAAAGTGTGAAAAAAAGAAGCATTAAAGTTTTATGAATAAAAGAGCATGTATGACATGGTGTATATATGTTGTTGAAGCGAATGGAGTATGCAAGAATAGGGAGTGTGGAAAATGTTAGTGAGAATGGATTAAGCACCGAGTTGTTTTATTGTATGTATGTATGTATGTATGTATGTATGTATGTATGTATGTATGTATGTATGTATGTATGTATGTATGTATGTATAAGTAACTTTTATAACTGTCAAAAAATGCCTTCTCATCTTAATTAAACACCCGTATTGGTGATCGAATGATCTATCACGTCACTCCACTGTTAAAATTGGATTGGCTGTGCTGGAGAGATAGAGGTTCATATTACGGTCAGGTGAGTTGAGGGTGTTATTTTCTAAATTATATGAAACCATCTATCCACACAATTTCCAGTACATTTCCTCTACAATTCTACCTTACTCATTCCTACTCCACTAGCATACCTTATAATTAATGTACGCGTATAGCCCGAATGGGTACTAGCACTAGGTAGAGAAAAAAAAATATATATATATATATTCTCTACCCAGTGCTATATATATATAGTTTCTATTAGTAATTGGTCGGTTCAAAACTATCAAAGGTTCCAGTTTCGAGCTACGGTAGTCTATATTATTTAATAATTTCGCTTTACATACATATATATATATATATTCTCCACCTGGTTGGAATGAGTAAGGTAGAATTGTAGATGAAATAGAATATATATACTCTCTACCTAGTGCTAGTACCCATTCGGGCTATACGCATACATTAATTGTAAGGTATGCTAGTGGAGTAGGAATGAGTAAGGTAGAGACTATATATATATATATAGTCTCTATTAGTAATTGGTCGGTTCAAAAATATAAAAGGTTCCAGTTTCGATCTATGGTAGTCTATATTATTTAATAATTTCGCTTTACTATTTTATAACATATTAATGATATTTCACAATACTTCTTATAATAAATGTAATAATTTTTCTGCATGCCTTCTTTAATTTAATTTGCAGTATCTATGATTATAGTACCATATTACCGAAACATGTCGGATAAAGTAGTCCAGACTTTTTCTAGTGCTGGATGTCAAAAGGAGTAATGGGACACAAACACAAATAAGACTTAGATCATTCTACATTACATAAATACTTCAACTAATTTTTTAAATCAGTTTGGCAGATGTTAACTTAATATTTAATCTTTAATTTCAAATCAAATCTTGGTTTAAGAACATTGTTCATGTCACGTTATATTGTATATATTTGTATTAATATTTTAATATGTCGTCTTATGTTTTAAGACTATTCATCAATGGTTTGAGCATTATAATTTTAGTTGATGATGCATTATAATATTATCTAATTGTTCATATCATCCACTCGGTTTCTTTATGAAAATTTTATTTAAATTGTACATTTTAGTGCTTGTCAATTTCACGTAATACATTAACCACTTTAATAACTGCTTGGTTTACAAATTAATTTTATAATTGTCTATATCAACTTATCTAAGTCTTAACTTTCACTATATTATTTAATCTACCAACCATCGATTACAAATCCCGCGTAACAATGAAAACTAATCTTAAGCCCGATGGCCTCCATCAAAGCGTATGAAAGTGGCGTTACTAACCACTAGTTAGTCATATTTTGTTCACGAAAATAAATAATTTAAGACTAAGTCAAATATGCGCATTTAATTTTTATATAGGCCCTAATATTTTATATCAACTATATCATCTCATCATGTTGGATTATGAAAGAAATAGTATTTAATATAATTAAGTGCGAACCCGGCAGAACTGAACCAAAGAAAAACCAATCATGCTGTCTACAAAATTTATCCTGTCAACTCTTTAGTAATAAAATGTGGTAATAATTATTATTTTTTACTTCACCAATATTTTACTTTACATATAACTAAATATAAAAATAGTATACACTTTTTTAAATCTCACTTTTGTATTTGATTTTATATTACTTTTAAAAAAAAATTGTTAGCATTTGCTATCTTTTACTTTTGGCTTTTTAACCATTCTTTCTTTCCTTCATTATTCTTTGTTTAACAATAGTAAAAAATTCGAGAGAGCTTTTTAACATAATGTGGCAAACCATTCATCAAATTTAAAATACTACACGAAACTGTAGTTTAAAATATATATTTAGAAAAGTAGGAGGAAAAAACCTTTTGTTAAGAAACTTCAAATAACCTACGTGTTAGGTAGCTATTATTTCGGCACATATAAGACTTTCCATATATTTCTAAATTTATAATAAAGCATTGATACCATTATAAAAAAAAGGATTGTTTTAAGTGGTAACCTTATTTTTCTTGGACTAGTGGCTGCAAGATCAAGCATCAAATAAAGCTCATCCGGTCTGACTTTCCAGTAATTAGGTGATCGGAGTTAATATCCCAGCCATGTTCAACGAGTGTGTTTTTTCCTGATTTTTTTTCATTATACTTTCACGAAAGTGAGAATACATTTTATTTAAAACCCGACCTTAGTCCTCCCTACCCTATTAGTTTAGCTAAATGCGGGTGACCTACCTTAGTGACCAAACGTTCTAAGGTTTCGCCATCGTGTTAGACTGGCCTGCTGATGACGGTGAGATCGGGGTTCGAATTTTGGTTGTATCTACTGAGGGTGGTTTTCCATAAATGGTTTCCCACTCCCCTTACATGCAAATGCGGGTAGATTACCTCTAAAATGCTTCCTTCCTCATCCTTACTCCATTAAAGTAATTATTATATATGCGTATAGCCTGAACAGGTAATAAAACGTGGTGATAAAAAGTAATTATGCTAATCGCCCTAGCGGGTAGTTGAAAAACTTATATCTATTTTAATAGTGTGCCTGCTTTGGTGGCTGCATGGTCTAAGGCTTCTCTCTAGAAATAGACTAGACTTCCTATGATGAGGATATTGGAGTTTGAATCCTGGTTGTATGTACTGAGGATGGTTTTTACTCTCGTTCCACGCAAATGTGGGTACACTTTCTCTAAATTCAACCTTACTCATCCCTAACATAATAACGTAATTAGTACACAGGCGCATCACACGGACGGGTAGCAAGAGGCGGTACTGAAAAAATGTTAGGATGCCTCAATATAGATTTAAATATATCACTGATCTGATAAACTATTTTGTCCTCTCAAGTAGTCACTAAATATTAGTTCACGTCATACCTAGCTCTAATTAAATCAACAACTAGACCTAGTATCATTGTCGCAAGAGTAATGAGAACAAATCACTTGTTTGATTGAACGTTGTTCCTGAATGGTAGAGAACCCGCATCACAGTTATAACAAGGGCTGTGAGAGCTCATATCGTTTTAGATAGGGGACGCGGGTTACGATCCAGGAAGTCATCCGTCATTTGGGGAAAGCTAGAGTTCTTTTGTTAGCGAGCTGTGATATATATGTGAGAGTAAACGAGACGAAATATCCATTGTCACGCCTCACAATCGTAGAACAAAAGATGAATAAACCACTTTAAAATACTCTACAACACATTTATATTAAAATACTTTCCGAGTTACGCATAAATAAAAGTCAAAATTTGTTGGTAGGGTATAATGACTTAATTCAAATTCAATTTTAATAGCTTATTAAATAATATTTGTAAACAAAGATAATTAACACCATCAAGATCATCATTTACATATCTACCACATTCCAATTAATACCATATGTAATTGCATATGGTAAATAAGGAGGGTTTTATGTGATTCCCCCCTTCTCTTCACCATAGCTATGCACTGAGTGGGCTGTATGTACATTCGAATATGTATAATCTCCGTGTTTTGAAAGTCCCTCAAGAACACTACAGAGTTCATGCTGTTGTTATGTATTTTGATTTTATCGTATCAATTTGTGTTTACTTTGTTGACCACATTTTAGAGAGAAAGAGAATTGCATATACTTACTTACTCAATGGCATTTGGAACTCGAAATTTCATTGTCACACTTACAAAAGTATGCCACCCATCCCTATCTTTAGCTAGTTCTATCCAGTCCACCTCATTACACCCTATCGCTTTCAAGTTCATTCTATCTCTATCCAGCCATCAGCGTCTAGGTATTTCTAATGGTCTCTTCTCATTGGTTTTGCCCATCAAGATTCTGAATACGGTTCTAGATTCTCCCATTCACGTTGTATGTCCTACCTACCGTAAACTACGACACTTTATTATCCTAACAACGTCTTGTGATGAGTTTACATTCATTACTGTTTCCAGCCTGTGGCTATCAGCATTTTAGGCCTTATAATCTAACTTAAGACTGGGACAAGCACAAAATCCAGTCCCCTAACGTTAATTTATCAATTTTAAAGGGTAAACCCACATTTAACTAGTGATAAATTTTTCTGCCATGCCGGGAATCGAACCCGGGACTCTTAGCTCAATAATAGACACGCTACCGACTGAACTAAGGTGTCAAATTTGTGATGAGTGCAGGGTATATAAATGATTATTTAACCTCCTCCACCACTCCCCAGTATCTTCATCCCTTTTTGGATCAAAATTCTTCCTAATTATCTTGTTTTCGAACACCCTAAATTAGAGTTTTTGTCATGTAAGGTAAGAGACCACGTTTCACACCCATATAAAACAACTGGTGAAATAATTGTCTTGTATATTCTGAGCTTTACATTCCTTGACAGCAGGCAGGTTGTCCACAACTTACTGACTGAGCCATAGAATGTGTTTCCTAGCTTTGTTATTTCCCTAGTTTATACCCTAATATCGTTATTTCTAGTTAAGATTGTTCCTAAATATTTAAACTGAATTATTTATTAATTATATATTAAATCAATTATACATCAATCATAAATTAATAATTTATCAACTACATATTGTTCGAAGTAATTTCTAAACTATCGTCCTCAATTTGTGCTCTTTGTGTGGTCATATACTCCGTCTTTTCAGCGTCCACTTTTAAACCCATTTCCTTACTGCTAGCTTCTAATGAAATGTCTACATTTATTGCAACAGATTCCTTACTACGACCTAATAGATCTAAATCATTTGTGTATCCTAACAGCTTCATTGAACCGTTTAGTGTCAATCCTTCTCTTCTCAGTTGCATTATCTTAATAGGATACTCTAAGACTGGATTAAAAAGTAATAGGGAAATTTACCTTCTAGTTCGTGCTATATGCACTCATTAATTATGTTGGTTTATAGATGTGTAAGATGTAATTTTAGAGAAAGTTTGCCCATATATGGGTGAAGGGAGAGTGTAAACACCTTTATTAAATAACTCCTTCAGTGTACCCGAGCGGGATTCAAACTCCACTCTCCCCGTCACCAGAAAACTAGTCTAACATGATATTAGCGTGTTAGATCATGTGACCACTAGAGCAGGTTGCTCCCATATTCACACCTTGCGTGTAGAAAGAGGTAAAACCCGTTTGGGGGGAAAACCAGCCTCAGTACACCCAACATAAATTCTAGCTTTGGTATCCCCGTCGTCAGCAATCTGAGAGGCTAATTAAAATGGTAGTTTGTTCGTAGCTACTACTATGAGCATTGACAATCTTGTAGCGAAATTGCACCGTTAACTGTCAATTCCGGCATGCTGTGTCGTGTACATGATAGCATTGCCACCTGTTTTGAAATGCACGGAGGTTGTTTTGAACATCTGCTATAAGCTTGGACTGAGCTTTGCTTTACGGATAAAAATAATAACTAATACTTTCTCTGCGCATGTGATACCTTTCTTTAGTTTGCCTGGAAGCAATAGTGTGTATCATTACCACAATTGACGGGCTCTACTATTTTGAGAGATAAGTACTAGACAACATTTGATGTATTTCATGTGTGACATATTTTTCTATCAGTAAGCGTAATCTAAAGAGGAATTGTGTAATTGTTTACATCTTGTATAATACATGTATGGATTTTCAATATATTTAATTTTCCTACAGTAATATATATTTGTTGTTTTATAGTAAAATTCTTTTTTTTTTTTAAGTCAACAACCCGAAGATTGGTTTGATGTGATTTCTATCCTTCAGGAGTTGGACATGCACACTCAGCTCTTCGGTTGTTTAATTCTGCCTGCACCATCTGGTAGAAATCCCATTTACTAAGGGAGTTCAGAGAGTTTGGTGGTTTCCCATTGCTTTCCACACTGAAAATTCTATGAGAAAACGTGAAAGGGTCTGCCAATTTTGTCGGGAAAGGTATTTTCACATACCTTCCAAGGTTATTTACATGCCACGATAGACACGGGGCAAACGACTTTAATTTCTTTCCGAAGTAAGCCGTGCTACATATTTTTATAGCCCTCAAGAAAAATCCGTGGGCCTTGATTGGGTTTGAACCCATGCAAATCGGGTCCTGAGGCGAACATTTTACTCCAAGACCACCAAGGTTAACATAATAAATGTCGCAGGTATTATTTATGTCTCACTGCGAATGAACTAGTTCGAACCTCCCAGTCACGTGGGTTAGATTGGACCTCTAGATGAAAACCCATGCGTCATTCCTCTGAGCGCCTGATGAGTCCTCAAATCAATTACGCAGACTCGATTAAGCTCAATGCCTGAGGATTATAATGTGGCGTCAGATTTAGGAAATCGATGGTCGTTTTTCATCATTTACGATTATTCAATTTATTTTTTATTTTCATGTGTTTGTTGTGGGCTTTTATTCCAAAATAATTTCCAGTACAATAGAAGCTAAATCGGATTAAACGATTGGAGTGGTGTAATTGATAGGGTTATTATTATAAATGACGTACAGAGCAATAATCTGTTTTACTCTTTAGCCTCATCCTTCCATCGATTGTTGTTTGGGACAATACATATGTGTAGAGCCTGCCATATAAACATTACCTTTAATAATTCAAATAAAAGTAGTATACATTGAAACTTGGTATTAAAATATTCTAGTTCGTAGTCAACATATTCAGAGACTACTTAATTCACAGCTGTAATGTGACATTAAGTTCTAAAACACGTTCAACATCCCAATAAAACAATAACAGTGAGTTCGATTGATGTGCTTGGGGTATACCCGACTAAGTGCACATATGTTAACTCGCGTTGTGGTTATCACAATATTAAATTTATAGAGTAATTCTAGTGTGATTTCTTAAAACTTTCCCGTGTCGTAAGTTTTTACCAATATTATCAAGTATAAACAATGCAATATCTAATTTAATTAAAAATTATTATTTTTATATAGCTCTTAATAATTGCTACTTATTGTTGGCTACATTTAGCGTAAGATATTTTTTTTAGCACCGTGTCCTACAACCCATTCGGGCTATAAGCTCATGAGAGAATTATTTTTACTAACAAAATATTACTAGACGTTTTATAAACATATATTCATTTATAATAAATGCATATATTTTTTAAGTAATAGCTAGTTATAATTGAATAATTACATAATCATCATCATCATCAACAACAACTGTTTCCAGCCTGTGGCCGTGTCAGTTTATTAAAATTCCTCAATCTTCCATTATTATTTTTATCATTCTTCCTCCTTTAATTTCTTCCATTCTTCCCTTCTCACTTGCACATGTTCTATTATCTACTACTCCCATCTTTCTTGGCCTCCCGTGCGATCTTTTTCCTGCATGTTTCATTTCCATCATTTTCTTTAGTATCTTCTTCTTCTCCATCTTCATTACATGCCCATATCAGGCTTTCTTCCTCTACTATCTCATGTACTCCCAGTACCCCTACTGTTCCAGATAATTTTAACCGTGATCTTATTTCTCCTCGTGACAGCTAACGTGCTCCTCACAAACTTCATTCATTCAACATAACTTAAATGCATAGTTTTTTAGTTGCCAACCATACCTCACCAATACTCTTTCACAGTTTTTTTTTTATAAAATCATGAAGTCTTCTTGCCTTTTTGTTCTTTCTTTTTTTTCCGGTTAGTTTTGGTGCATTCTATTTTGGTTGGTTGGGTATTTTATTTCTGCTTTTAATCTAATATAATCGTATTGGTTTCAGTAACATTAATTTTGAATGTTTAATCAAATGTAATCAATAGTAATAACAATATTATTATGTGTAAAATAGTATTAATAGATATGAATTAGAGAAGGTAGGTGCAGATTGGTACTATTAACGAAATAAGAATATGGAAAGCACTTTGTGACTGAAAATTATGTATTTGTAAAGAGAGGGTTACGAAACAAAAATACTAACTTCCTGAATTATAAAGATTTATTTTTAGAAACGTTATATTTACTTAGAATATTTTAAGTTTAAACATTCACCTTCATACAAATTTAGGTTCGCTCACAGAGGTTTACTTCTACTAGTATGTGTAAATTGTTAATTGAGTAAATATAATTAAATTATTAATAACTTAACAAATTCAGTCCAAATTGATATTTTAGGTTGGTTTTTATGCTCTTTAAATAATATATTCAGTTAAATAACTGAATATAAACCAATATTTAAACATGACAACCAGCGTAAAAGAACGATTTTGGTCCCAAATGTAAATTGAGTGGATATAACTAAATTATTATTAACTTATCAAATTGCTAATAATTTAGTTATATCCACTCAATTAACAATTTACACACACTTGAAGCTGTAAATATCTGTGAGTGAACCTAAATTTGTGGCTTGACATATTTGAATGTAGGAGCCTGTTTGGATTTAAAATGTTCAAGATAAATATCATATTTCTAAAATTGAATGTTTATAATCCAATAAATCAGTCAGTAATTTTGTTTCCAAAGAATATCTTTACAAATGCATAATTTTCCACCCCAAATTACTTGCCATATACTTATTTATTTAACAAGCTACATAAATCCCTTATAATAATTGGTAATTATTTAGCATGTTTAGTGCTTAACAATAAAATAAAAATGCTAACTATAGTTATTAACATTTTAATAATCATATAAAAGCATCATTCTAAAGAAAATAATTAGATTTTCAAAAATATATTATTTATAACAGTACCCTCCTATTCAAATGATTTTTACCTACGCTGTGAACACAAGAAGTCCCTGGATGATTTTCAAAAGTGAAATAGAAGTGTTTTGATGATCTCACCAACAATGACCGTCCACAATTTGATAAAAGGTGGTAGCTTTTATTTATTTATAAGCTAGTAGAATTACGACACATTCGCTTATAGAGCTTTTGGCGCACGCATTAAAAACAGAATACGGTAGCGACATAAGCTCGAACCCTGGTATTCTGATAGGATGTCTAAACGAGGCGGTTGCTCCGGACTTCGTTGGTGGCAAGTATAAAATAACGAGAATAACGAGGAACCATTTAATCCTTTAGTCTGATTCTCTCTAATTTCAGATAACAAGAAAATGTATTAATTCACTGATTACGATCAGTGGTTTATTCTTCGGCTTAGTAAAATCCTCTTAGAGTATTCCAACGTGTCTGTGGTGTAGAAGCTCCTCTTAGCCAAACTTTGCTAAAAATTCTACCTATTAGTTAAACAACCAATATTTATCTTCATATGTTAATATATTATATATTTATACATACTAACAAATCAAGATTTAGCACAAGTATTATAGCATCGATCGTAAATATTATTGTTTTAATGCTGTCCGCTCCTCTTAGCTCATTCACTACTAGTTATGGAATAACTTCGGTGAATAGGTGGAATAAGGTGTTAACATAGGTTGGGGGAATTTCCATTGAGTTTTGAATTTCAGCTGAGCTTAGTTAAGATTTTTCTAAATGGTTATACTCTTTCACTTAATTCAAATGCTGGTAAATTTCTTCTAAAATGCTACCCTCCTCTTCTTTAACCAAAAATTTAAAATATATTAAGTATGTGTCGTAGAACGTGAAAAAAAAGCAAATAAAAGCTCCTCGATAAAATATTAACTTCTCTTTAATGATAATTTGGGATTTATAGTGGGTTTTTAGCAAGCATCTTACTACCCGTCCGGGCTATACGCTTAAGGTTCTGAGGATTATAAAGGTTACATTTAGATAAAAACTACCCACGTTTTCGTGGAGGGAGAGTGGAAAACTATTTTTAAAGCCACCCTCAGTGCACCTGAACTAGACTTGAACCTCGATCTCCCCGCAATCGGCAGTGTAGTCTATTGCGAGCGTAACGACTTAGAACATGCGGCCATGGAAGCGGGTTTTATAGTTTCCCAGCTAATAAACATGAGATATCAGAATATAGCATATTCTCATGCACTGGGTCTTAGCACCCATCCAGGTATCAGCATATTGACACTATTTAATAGGAGTGAGGTAGGTATTATCTAGATAAAGTGTACCCACATCTACGTGGAGGGATATCGGAATAAATCTAGGGTAATAGATAAAATCTTGAAATTTGTGTTCCTCTAAGTCTAGAAACTACACTTTTGGCTGACATATTCTATATTTAGAGGAATTGAAATAATTCGGAGCTATATCCATTTGTTCCTTCCTCATATAAAATAGTAAAAAACTCCATGGCATCAGTTTGCAATCAAGCCATATCAACTGAGCGGCCTCCATCTTTTGCCAACTTCCGCGGGAAAAGGGTGTCATGTGGTCAGCACAATGAACTCTCCAGCCTTAAATCTCAGTTTTCTAGATCACCGCCGTTACTTTTTGATTCAAGTAGTTCCTCATCTGTCTTTACGAGACTGATTTGACCCCGTTTCGGAACCATTGCCTGATAGAAAATCTGGTAGTATCGGGGACCGAACCCGGGATCTCGGGACCTACCTCTAGACCACAGAGCGATTGTAATGTGAACTAAAAAAAAAATTTGCACCCCATTTTACAACCCCTTTGGGTTATATACTTATGTACTAACTGCGCTAATGGTTTTAGAGATTATCGAGGTTATATTTAGATAAAGCGTACCTGCATTTGCGTGTAGGGAGAGTGGAAAACCTTTATGTAAAAAATATTAGTACACCCGAAAGAAATAAGAACTTTGATCGCGCCATCATGGAAAGTAAAGTCTACTGCCAGAGTGACGCCTTAGAACATGCGGCCATTGCTACAGGTCTTTTTTCTTATGAATGTGAAGGATTTCATGAATAACACAAGATAGTTCGTGTATTTCTATTATAAGGGACATAGCACATATACAATAGGATTTTGGTAGGAAGGCCCTCTTTGAAAATACAAACATATTTTTGTACGCTCAAATATGATAATATTTTACTGTACTGTTACAATTATTTTTAAGGTGTTAATAAATAATATCTGTCAAAAAATGAGAGCTGTTTATCACATGACTTGATATATAGAAACGTAATAGTAGATCCACAGTCTAATATTCAGCTTGTAAAATTACTAGATCTACTTCCACGTATCCACACATCAGGAATGCAGCTGTCACTTTTGATAGATATCATCAATACTTATAAAATAACATTAATAATATAGTAAAATGTTATTAATGTCGGCAACAAATAAATATGTTTGTACTTTCTAAAAAAACTCTTTGAAAATTTAACTATAGTTATAAGATTTTAAAAAATCAATAAGTAGACTTTATTATTTTGTGAGCTTGAAAGCTTTTACATTCCATACAAGTTGGGTTTAATATTGAGTGATGAAGATGTTGCTTACTACCCGTTTGGCCTATACGGAAAAGAACTAGAAATAAAAGTATAAAATAATATGTATATTAAATATAGTATATTGTTTTCATATAAGCTATTATGTGTGTGTGTTCGTATTTAATTACACACAGTTCACACATACATTCCAGAAACAATCTGAAAATATTTTTCTATGTTTTAATTTTTTTACATATTTTATCGAGAATTTCACGTTCTACAACTTCAGTTTTGATCATTTAACCAAATACTAACCATTTGGTAGTTATTTACGAACCCAGAGCGCGAGAAACAAATTTGCGCTGCGCGCTAAAATCTACCCCCTATTTCTGGCCTATTTACCACACGTACTAGAGCGCTTACAGCAAACTGTGTAGAACTTTTTTTTTTCAAATATTTGTTTTCGTCAATTTTACTTGACGTTAATTTTTTCGGGCGATTCACCGATAATCGGGAAAAGTCACACAAGCACACCGTTCGGAGGGTGTTTTTACAGTTTTAAGGGATGAAGCCCCCACCGAAGGACGGGAAACTCGATGGATATTCAATTCTACAGTACTCAAGAATATGCATACCAAATTTAAAAACTATATACATTTTTTCTGTCAAATCGGCTTATTGATGCTAATATGAATGGACTATCAGTTAAAGTTTAAATTTCAGTTCAATTATCATATGGATCACATATAAACACAGAAATAAAACTGTATTAAAGCTACTAGCTACAACCTTTAAAAATGACAAAATAATTGTTTAAAGGAAACATGAATTCAAATGTACGCGATATTATCTTCTCAACAAAATAAACAAAAAATAAATTGTACGTTGTGCTACATATAATTTCTTTCTCTTACTTTTATCTTAAAATAGAAAACCTTTACTAAAAAAACTCTTAATAATAACTTGTGGAACTAAATATTAAATATTTTTGCAGAAACATTTCACCAAAGAGCATAAATGAAATGATATACACTGTTACAGAAACATTGAGAAAAGAGGAACATCTCTGTAAATCAAAGAGAATAACAATCGAGTTATTTTTTAAGGCTTTGATACAAAAATATGTATATTCATTTTTCTAATAGCTCAGTTTTTTGTTTTATAAAAATATATTTCAAATAAGAGAGTTTTATATTTAATAGTAATAAATCTTTACAATAGTCAGTTATCTAGTATCTCAGAGTAAAATGAGCCTTACCATTTTGTTTATAATCTCAAAAAGTGGCCGGATGTAAAATTTAATCAAAATTATTGCTAGAGCAGATTTCAATAAAATCGATTCTTTCTCTTTTTGTCATTGAGTAAACTACATTTAATTTCAGTTTTAGATATATTTAATTCCAAAAACTCCTCGGGGATGAAAACCTTACATATCAAGCTTTAGCCCGACTGGTAAAATGCTCTATTCCGAGATACAAACAAGCAGACGGACAGACAGACATATGGTATCGTTACTCAACTCTTTTGGTTTAAGGGTGTCATGTAACATCGACATTTATCAAAATCTTGAGTTGGTTTTTTTTACAATCACAATACTTCTTTTTCCGAAGGGTCAAGAGTTTATGAAGAATATTTGCTGTAACTGAAAATGAACAGCATTCTAACCTCAACATATTAAATTAATAAACAAAATCAGTAAATATTGTGAAGAAGAATCTAAAATTAAATTAATCTGAAAAAAATATATAGCAACAAAAATGTACTATTCTTACGCAAACCATTTTAAATCGTTTCAAAACTTAAAAAAAAGGTTTAAATGTGGGCTCAGCTTCTTTCCATTCATGGGGATCCTTGTGAGATGGGTAAAGTCCCATTTTGTCCTGAGTATGGCATTTTACCCTTCCGGAAAGCCGAAAGAGGTGAGGGAAATGACAGTCAATTATCTTCAGTCTGCCGTGGAAGACGGCGAAATGGAAGATAAAGAAACTGGCTTTTGACCACAGAGACTTTCCACGCTCTCTTGATATCTGTACGGACGTGATACTTTTCTCAAAGACGTCTTTACACGGCTGATAGAACCAGATGAAATGGTTGATACGAGGTTATAAGATTTCATCTTCACTGAGGAGGAAGCGATGGCCGTGGCTTTGCTCCCTTACGACCGAGTATCACTATTCGAAACCTAACTGGAGACTTCCAGCACAGGATAGGGATTGCCGTAAGTCAACCTTATTTAGGAAGTTACAAACACAAATATATCAAGGAACACAGATAATATAAGGTAGAACCAGTTATATTTTACTACTTGTAATACTAATACAAATAGTAATAGCGTTAATCAAATTAGACTCTATAGTAATGACCTTTTTGTTTTTAACATTTTTAATAGCTGCATTTCTTGTCAATCCACCCTTCAACATGTGGGCATCCTAATGCCCTCTCATGCCTCTCGAAGTCCTCAAATATTTTCTATCAGTAACACAAACTTAACTCACTAATGTATGTTGTATTAGCAGCTTTAACTCTAGATTTCCTGAATTTAACTTGTATCGTCAACGAAAAGCCATACTTAGAGAGCTAGTCAAGGCACACCCTTATAATTGATTACTAATTACTGTTTGTTTATTGTTGACGCTTCACTACTAATAATTAGTACTATTTGATTAGCTACTTATGTGTTTTTTCCTTGTTTGTTGTTGTTTTTTTACTCTTTATTATTACTAAGTTGCTAAATCTATTTACTTTTAATCCAATGTACACAAAGGTAGTATATTTATATTTTTGTAAACCTTGTAATCTGTATTTTCCCTGTACTAGACTGTTAGAGGTCTCGACTGTTGGCTAGCATTTTATTAAATAAGAATGAAAATGAAATTAAATTATTGTTACTTCCCTAAATGCGGTTGCTGCATGACTTTACAAAAATATATTTATATTATTATATTTTATTTATTTTATTTTTTCTCACAAATCTTTATCATTCCAAGTTAAGTATATTTTGAAAATGGTTTCACCTAAGCTGCTTATGATCTTTGTTTCATTATTTATTCTTTTGTAAATATTTATTTCAACTGCTCTACTTCTTTTGATGCAGCATTACACGTATAGTACAATACGGTATACAACAAATGGAAGTATTCAAGTTTTAAATCCCTCTTGCTGCTGTTGAAAACTTTTCCTAAAAAACATTTTTGATAAAAAAAATTAATAGGAAAAAAAAGTCGAATAAATAAAAAGTATACACTGCAAAGCTGAAAATATGTTTTTAAAATAAAATGTATAAGGCATCAAAAAATATATCGTGTATTTGAATCAAGTTATTTCTATTTTCGGAAGTTAGTGCTCTTACGTGGAAGTATATACTCGTAAAACATAATTTATAATAAATCTAAAATAAATTTAAAATGCAAAAAGCTTGATTTTTAAGTAATACAGATTAGCGTTTGGTGTTAAAAAATTTAATTAAAATTCTCTATTTAAAACATTTAAATGTATGTATACACATCCAACATTAATATTCAAATGGTCTAAAACATCACTCTAGCAACAGACTCAACTGCTGGTAGCTGGAAGATCAGGTTTCGAATCTTGGTTGGGTGTACTGAGCGTCATTTTCCTAAAGGTTTCTCACGATCCATCTACACATATGGACGCATTTCAACTTAATTGTAGCTTCCTTATCACTAACCTACTAGGCGTGTGTCAAAATAAAACATATAGTTTATACAAGTTGTACAGTAACATGTGAGATCCACTTCAGAGGGGGACAGGAAACAAAAACAATTAAAAATAAACGTGTATTTTATTTGACCTTATTTCCTAATTGCAGTCATGTTTTTACTCTAGTAATGTGGAGATGCTTAAAATCATAGGAATGCAAGCCTGCAGTCGTGTTGTCTTGGAATGAGACTCATTCAAAATTAAACAAGTTCTAATGAGACAGAGTTTTTTTTCTTCATTGTTTTGGTCTTTCCTGTCCACCACTGAGGTGCGTCCCACATGTTAGGTACATCCTGTAGCCTGTATTTATTAATATATAACAACTGTATGCAGGTATCAAAAGCAGTACTCCCGTATCAGGGTGTGATTTTTAAATATATATTTTAATAAATGTATGTGAATGTCACTCATTCATACCAAAGAATAATTTCAATAAATGTATTAATAATTATTGAACCTGGGAAGTGAAGAATAATATGGCAACATTATTAAACTACTGAACTCCAAAATAGTTTTAAACTTACGTATATATATTCATACATACATACATACACACATACATACATACATACATACATGCATACATATATACATGCATACATACACACATACATACATATATACATACATGCATACATACATACATACATACATACATACATACATATATACATACATACATAAACACATACATATATACATACATACATACACACATGCATACATACACACATTCATTACTCAGTGAACATTAGTGTGAGCACTAAACCAACGAAATAATGTTTTCCTTTCTAAAGAAATATTACGAAGAAAAATGTACGGCTAATGCCACGTCTAAGCATGGCACGTTTACAAAATAAAGTTTAAGATAGCTTCGAGAGGCATTAAAACTTTTAAACTTCCACGCAGTTTTGTAAGAAATAAAGTTGAAAGAAACTCTGCTGAAGATAATTTCTTAAAAAGCTTTGGAGATAAAGAGAAATATTTTATTCTTTGTGGTGTTGGGGCCTATTCATTTGCTCGTTTCACATGAAAGACAGCTCTCAAATTAAATCAAACTACACACACACAATATAAATTTAAACTTTTTCCCCTTGTTTGTATTTGTTTCATTTGTATGTATGAAAATATAATAATTCCCAGTTTTACGTTGTTTATAAAATTGTAATCGTTGGTAAAAATTTCACATTTACGTAATCTCATACATGTTAATCTCTAGTTAAGTTCCATTTTTTTGATTAATCATTACGTTCAGTATAAGAGTTGTTAAATATGTATCAAGGGGCCAAGCATGAGGAAGGCTATTTAGATACAGGGAATACTCATAATTGTGGAGATAAAATAAATCATATGTAATAAAGCCTCGTGTGGCCAGTGGTGTAATTACTGTGTGGTGTTTATGTGAAACAGGTTCCTACAAAAAAAACTCATCTTTGAACCAAAACAGTAATGTTAGGCCTATCTTCTCTATCTGGATCTGGCTTACCTTTGGAGATCATCCACCCTAATACAAGTACTTTTTTTAGCACCACGTCTTACTACCCTTAGTATAAGCACTGATTCCACCCTAGTACAAGTAGGCCTACTAAATTTGTTGAAATGTAGGTTTTTTCTTCTTGATCATACATTTTCTAATTCCATAAAGCCATTGCACGCAAATGTGAATATTTCCAATCATGTCAATATTTATTTGAAGTATTTAACGTGGAATTTATTAAAGAACATATTATATAAACACCCAGGAAAGTAGAACAACAACAAAAACACCCATGCCTAGTTCCTGAAAATGTATAAATCAGCTAGTAGGACCCACCCATACACAAACAGTTTGATTAGCATAACCCAGGTACTGTACATTACACAATGTAATATCTATGTAAGAATTAGAGTTAGTTTGATAGGTTTAATACTATTTTTTGAACCACGTTTTTAATCATGTGCATGCTATCTGTAACTAGACTAATGAGGTAAGAATGAAGAAGGTGTAATTAATAGGAAATGTACACATATTTTCAATAAGGGAGAGTGTTAAACTACATAGTAAAACCACTTTCAGTACACCCGACAAGGATTCTAATTTTAATCTCAAGAAAATCAGACTAGAAGATATTGACTATTTAGTTAACGTTCCCGCTGATTAGGTTAATAATTTGCTATTTTTAAAATGTTTTTAGTGTCTGCTACCAAGGTTTGTCGATTAAACATTCCTGATCTTCTAATTACAGTGGCGGATATGTCACCGTCTCTTTAAATTGGGGATAGTGGAGAACTTTTGTAATTGTGACAATGAGTTTCCTAGTTACTAATGCCATAGAGTAAGTAGTAAGCACTATATTACAGTTCCCACTTCAAGGAAATACTTGTTATAATGCAAGATACTATCATGATATTACAAGAAAATTAATTTAAGAAATTTAAATAGGGGATGTTTTTCTTAAAAATATATTTAATAGGCACTTGAACGGGTTGATTGTGAATGTTCTAAATTAATGATGGTTACTTTAAAACGGCTTACATGTATTTCTGCATCTTTTTCCAAAATGTTTAGGGTCTGTTGATGGCCACGCCCACTCGTGTTTTACACATAAAGTTTAGCTTTCAATATTTAGATATAATTAAGAATCTGGAAATAGCTAACTAAAAACGTTTCAAAGCGGTTTCAATGTTTCAGACATAATAATGAAAAACTAAGACAAAGGTTTATCATTTTAAATGCCTTTGCCCATAATAATCTTACTGTCCCAACTTTGAAAATATGTACTAACAATCTTATTACAGAGTCAAGTATTTATTTTGAACGTTAGTAACACACTGAAGTTTGAAGTATACACACACACACACACACGCTGTGTACTTGACGTGTCAGACGTGTAGATACGGTTACTTCCAACTGATGAGATTATGTGATTGCAGTATAATTCTTAGGCCTAACTTAATCTCAATTAATCTAACTATAGAAACCATAGGAACAAACCCCTCCTTAGGGAAAATACCTATGGTACCACCGGGAATCGAACCAGGGATCTCTTGACATGCTGACCACAAGACCAAGAGTCCAACCAGATTTTTATTTATTTACTCATAATATTTGCATGTGATCATAAGGTACTATAGTCGTTATTATTTTGTATTTTTTATAACCGCATATTACTATCTGTTCGGACTATACGCCTATGGGTTAGGGATTGGGAAGGTTTAATTTAGAGAAAATGCACTTATATTTGCGTGGAGGAAGATTGTAAAACTATTTGAGAAAACCCACACTTAGTGTACCCGACTGGGATCGAACTCCGATATCCCCATCATTGGCAGTCTAGTCTACTCAGAGAGTAGCCCTTTTGACCACGTAGCCACCGAAACGGGTTATAGTCATTATTTATATTTAGCTCTGGTAGTATTTGTAATTTAAATTTTGAAGTTGAGCGGAGAGTAAAGTCGTTTCTCATGACAGCAAGAGAGGAAAATAGGGCTTGACAGGCCCTCACACGCCCAGAAGTTCACTTATGTTGGACCCAACGGAAATGACACGTCAAGTACACAGCGTGTGTATGTGTGTGTGTATATACTTCAAACTTCAGTGTGTTACTACCCCTCAAAATAAATACTTGACTCTGTAATAAGATTGTTAGTACATATTTTCAAAGTTGGGACAGTGAGATTATTATAAGCAAAGGCATTTAAAATGATAAACCTTTGGCTTAGTTTTTCATTATTATGTCTGAAACATTGAAACCACTTTGAAATGTTTTTAGTTAGCCATTTCCCGATTCGTAATTATATTTTTATATTGAAAGCTAAACTTTATGTGTAAAACATGAGTGGGTGTGACCATTAACATAGTCTAAACATTTTGGAAAAAGATGCAGAAATACATGTAAGCCATTTTAAAGTAACCATCATTAATTTAAAACATTCACAATCAACCCTTTCAAGTTCCTATTAAATATTTTTAAGAAAAACATCCCCTACTTAAATTTCTTAGATTAATTTTCTTGTAATATCATGATAGTATCTTGCATTATAACAAGTATTTCCTTGAAGTGGGAACTGTAATATAGTGCTTACTACTTACTCTATCGCATTAGTAACCAGGAAACTCATTGTCACAATTACAAAAACACTTCAATATCCCTATCTTGAGCTCGTTCTATCAGTTCACCTCATCACACCCTATATATTTGTCAATTCTAATGCTATCTTCCCATATGCTTCTAGGTCTTCTCAATGGTCTTTTCTCGTTGGGTTTGCCAGTCAATACTCTGAACACGGTTCTAGATTCTTCTATTCGCACTGCATGTCCTGTCCACCGTAATTTTAGAGATTTGATTATCCTATAAAGGTTTTGTGATGATTACTATATATGTAACTCATTATTATGTAGCCTCCTTCACTCCCCAATAGCCTGATCCATTTTTGAACCAAATATCTTTCTAAGCATCTTGTTTTAAAACATACTACAGTAGCCCCATGACTTCTTTGGTGCTGACTGATAGCTTACAGCTGACTTCTGACTTCTGACAGTCAACATTTAGGTATATACCTAAATTTTGACCGTCAGAAGTGACAGCTGCTAAACACATGTTTTTACTTAAACACATGTTTTTACAGATCATTTGGTTCGGCGTAGGTATACATAATTTGGTCTGGTAACGTTTCAAAGCTGTCAGTCAGTACTGTAAGTGTAGTACAAAAAACAAAATGAAGTGAAATTGTTTTCCAGTTGTATTTCTTTTTAGCAAATCGTCTTTTACATCAGAGATTGTAAGACCTACCTGTAAGTTGAATGTAATTTTGCTTGTGGGAAATTATATTTTAGAAAATATTCGAAGTTTAAAAATAAAACTGCGAAATTGTTTGATTATATATAATGTATTATTATTATTATTATTATTATTATTATTATTATTATTATTATTATTAGCACCGCGTCTTACTATCCGTTCGGGTTATACGCACTTACGCTCATGTGTAATGGTAGGGTGATTGTGAGATGAAATGGAGGGACCTACAGTTTAACGTGGAATCCGAACCACGGTGGAGGCCTGGCATTCCCCACATTCACAAGATATCTTGTCAGAGGTGAAGGAAGGGTTTGGTATATTTATTGCAAAATATATATTTGTTAATTCTTATATTTTACAAAGACATAGAGATTACATGAGTAAAATAAAGGAGAAGGCTCAACTCTTTAAACTAGCTTTTCGTATTTGTTTATAAAGAATATTTGGGCTCATGGGATCAAGCAGAGCATTCCACGCACTCCCTCAATCACATATAGAAGTTTTCGTATTTGATTCAGTAGAGAAACTTGTACTGTAATAAAAAAAAATTAATTATTACGATATAGTCAGCGAAGTATCTTATTACAAAATATATTACGCACATTCACACAATCATTGTTTTCATTCTGGTATGGAGAATAGTTAAGAGTAATAATTAGCCTTTTAATTATTTTATCGTTTTTGAATAAAATTAAAACTATATATCTTAGTTTTAAATAATTATTTATGAAATGTGGTTTTAAATAAATTAATTATTTATGGGATGTGATTTTAATCAAAATTATTTTATATAGGCCTATTTATTCATAAAATTATTCCTGATTTTTTTAAATATATTAAACTTTTAATTTGTAAGTTTGTACAAGAAAAAATGTCTGAAAATCATTTTATTTTGGTATCTTGACATTCAAACAACGCACCCATCAGCGCGGATGATATTCCCGCACAGTTTGCTAATATAACTTGAATCACTTCAGCGCATACGTAGGCTTGTGTGCTTAACCATCGCTCAAAGCTATGACCTGCGCACTATCAGATATTCCACAATTTATCTATCATCATTGTAGATTGTTTTCCATATAATCACCATGATAGGTAGCTTGTACCAGATTAGGAACGGAGACCAAACGTTCTAAAGTGTCACTCCCACGTTAGACTGGTCTGCTAAGGACGGGTAGATTGAGGTTCTAATCATGGTCGGGTCTAATGTGGGTGTTTTTTCATAAATATTTTCCCACTCTCCTTCCATGCAAATGTGGATAGACTACACCTAAAATGCTTCCTTCCTCATCCCCACATATCGAGAGTAATTACAATACATGCACCTGAACAGGTAGTAAGACACGGTGATTAAAAAAAAAGAACGGAAACATCACCATTGTGTACGGGGCATTTGGTGTATAACTTTTTACCTGAATGAGAATTGAAACTCATATGTTTAGGTTTTGTGTTGCCAGCATTTGTAAAATACCAGTTTTGTTATAAGTGATAAGTTTCTTTTAATTACATGCTATATTTCACATTAAAAATAATGTAAACTTAAGTTTCCTCCAACTATTTCATTACTTTTAATAATTTATATTTATTCAATCCGAAACAATACTGTAAACATAATTAACAGCGCTTATCCTTCGTTTGGGAATATTTTCTATTATGTGTAATATAGTATATACATTAATATATTTTAATACAGGCATCGTATTTTTTTGATATATAATCAATTATTTTATTGTATTTCGAAATATTTAACCTAATTATATTTTTTACCCATTGCGTGTATGCACCATTGTAAATAACTTGTTTGCGTCATGATAAATCACATGATTTAAATTCTTCGGTCACCATTTTGAAACTATATTTGTTCGACAATATTTTTAAGCAGAATAAAACGATAAATAAGCTTTGTGCCCGACCTCAAATAAATATAAATAATATTTACCTAAATTACTGTGGTTTGCTATCACATTCATACATTACCGTATGTTTTCACTACTACTGTTCTAAATGACAGATGTTAGTTGTTGGCGTAGGAATACATCAGGGACTATTTCTAGTAACTTTTTGAGCTGCAATCCAAGTAAGCTCGAGTGGAGAATGTACTTTACCCCATTTGACGAAGAGCCCTTGTTTTAAAGTATCTATTCCTCCATATCATCTCCCATATTATTGATCGGTAATTACTACAGTACAAATTTATCCTAAAACCAAAATGTACATATATTTCATTATTTTAGTACTTGTATCATTAAAGTCGTTTAGAATTATCTCTGACGCTAAGTTTGGTGTCAAGGTTTTATTTTTAACTGTTATTGAAATGGATGTAAAAAGGGGGGAGGGGGGGAGTACGTACCTTAGCCATGAGCTCGTAAACCAACACAGGTCAAAATATCCTTTCATAATGAAACTATTATACAATAAAATTATATTAGATATCAATCTTCTTCTCATTTTGAACTTCAATCATAATTTTAAAAACAAGCTTATGTATGATAACGGTGCATTGTTGAAATGTTAAGCCATACCACTCAGACCACAAAAAGACATTACTGTAAATGGAAGACAACAAGAAGTGAGTTACAGAAGAAGAAGAAAAGATTCAGCAAAATAAAAATAAAAGAAGTACGAGAGTGGTTTGGAAGTAAAGCTAGGACTTAAAAAAGAGGTAACTTTTCTCATCGATCATCGCAAAGCCCAGGGGGAGTAAATAATGTAATTTCGCTCATAATTCGATACAGCAATAGGCTGATGGGAATCAGTTCATTAATGGAAATATATCACATACATCTGATCATTAAAAAATATTATTCATAACAAAATTAGAAATAGTATAAACAAATAGTTACTAAACATTAGTGTATTCAGGATAATACAGAAGATTAATAACATGTTTATAGATGACTAGTCAAGCTAATCTAAGCCAGTGGCTTGTCGAAACAAAAGCCCCGATACAAGGAATTTTAGCTAAGGGAAGAAACTTTTAGTAAGTAACATTTTTTTAGCAAGTCCTACAATCACAGTTTTTTACAAGTACAAACTGTTTCGGCAATTGAGTGCACGTTAGAGGAAACCTTTTATTTTAACCTGGCCCCTGAGATTGAGATTTGTAAAATGAGCAATTTCCCTCTACCCTGCGACATATTCAAGTTCCATCATTTCCAAGTGAATATTAAAATCCTTACAAAATTATATATATTGATAATACATTGCAAGGTTTGACATTGCTATCAAACTATCAACTTTTCCTAGCTGTTTATCAAGGACAAGTGTCAATATTTTTAATCTAAATGTAGTTCCAATATTAAATATGTTATAGACATCGTAAAATATTGTATGTTAAATTTGTTTAGGTTTTATGAATAACGGGCCAATCAGCATATTGCGCGGAGTAATCAAAATTGGAAAAAATAATTTTAAAAAATTTACGAAATAAGTAATACTTTATTCAATTAAGTGAAATTCTACAATCTGGAGCCGAGCATTGAAACCTTTGGTTTTGAATTGAGCCCTCATATTTTGTGTTGTATTAGTTAGTTATTTTTCCCTTATTTTGACTAGGTTCCAATGTCAAGAATGATTCGTGGACAACTATAACGTTACAGTTTGTGATGCGAATTAATCGACATTCTTTTTTTTATGCTTCCAGCCAGTATAAAAGTACAATATTGTAATATGATGACTATACCAGAGATTGTTGAGGCTTTTCTATGTGAAGAAAGTTTTTCGATATTGCATATTTGGATAGAGGTCTATGCTTTTTTTCTGTTTTATATTATTTTTAAACTAGTTTAGATTATTGGGCCAAAGTTAAACCACAATGAACTAGCTCATAATATCACGCTACAGTTAATTTGGATCTAATAAAAATATATTCGTTTGGCAAAATATCGTTATTTTATCCCACCACTATTAATATCGATAAGGTATGGCAATCAAGTTAACTTTTTATCGTCTTTATAGCATCTTTTGTGGTATTTTATGGTCAATTGTGTCATATTTAATGATTTTGATTAACGTATGCTCTATTCTTATCCAGTTAATTTGTATTTAGAAATTACAGCTATTTTAGAACAAGTTATATAAATGTAATGTATCTGAATTTATAGATCGTAGTTTGATGCCCCGATGCCCAATTGGTTTCACTTGGAATGATTTTTCCTCAAAATATTGTTTTTAATTTTCTCACTGTTTAATTTTGGTATAAATTCTTAAAATGTACCATCTTATTTCTGTTATTTTAGATTTATAACTAATTACAACCAGAGTTTCTAGTAACAAGAGCGTATGTATAAAAGAAATCAATACTATACCTATCATTCAGTTTTCGATAAGAGCTAGTAGATGTTTCTAGCAGTCCTGCTAGTTTATCTCCCAATTAAACCAACTTCTATTTGACAGATTCTGTTCCGTTTCCTCTTCCCTACATCCTCGACGCTGTTATTGAGAAATGAAGAGAACCTCACATATGACAGCTGTCAGAACTTGAAGTAGTAAACGAACCGTTGGTTGTATAAAATAGTCCTCATCAGAAATAGTCTAATGAAAGTTTAGTATCATACATTTTACTGGGAGCCAAATTTACTTTGGACAAGACATTTCCATTATCTCTTAAGGTTTATAATATTTCCTTTATCCCTCTGAATATAAATTATTTCATTGTTATTTAAAACAGTATGAACTTCCATAAATGATTTACTACTCTAGATAGTTTTGAAAACTATTAAATGTTAAAAAAAACTTAAATTTACGAAATAAAAGCTCAATATATCTGAAATAATTAATCAAATATGAGAATAATCCTTGCCATTTAGTATATATCCATTAACTGATTTAATGTTTGTGATATTTCTATCGTTGATCATGTTCTTGGCAAGATTTTAAAGCAATTATTAGATTATCAGATTAATATGGATGTTAAGTGTTTGTTTTTTATGTAGGCCTACAGAAGTATCACTTGCCAACCTAGCTATCTGCGTATTGCACCAATGGGGTAGGGATGAGTACGGTAGAATTTGGAGAAAAGGTACCCGCAATTATGTGGATACAAAGTGGTGTATCATTTAAGGAAAACAACCCTTAGTAGGCCTACACTCGATTGGAATTTGAGCTTCGAGCCTTGACGAGGTTGATGCCTTAGTCCTGCCTGTATTTCTGTTCATCCCTGGCTATATATACCTAAGGATTTTTATCTGATTTTGCCCCAATACCTTAAATTAAGTGTATTTTAGGAATGAGAGATTTTTGAACATTCCGCACTCAATAAAAATGACTAACATTTTTAAACCGGTATCTAGGTATTATTTTGCCTGATTAATAGCACCGTATAATTGTTTTTGGGTAAAGATTCGTTTAAGGGTAGTTTACTGATGAGTGATTTTTGAAATTGACATTTTTTGTAAAAGGTTTTAATTTTTTTTTCTTTTTGGGAAATGTTTGTCATGACAAACAGAAATGTATACTTTCATTTCGGTCTCTAATACACTATATGAGAAAGTTTGTACCATTGTGTCATACCATTTATTCTTCAATCACATGTTTACAACAAATGAATTCATTGATTAAGCAACTATACATCACAAACACGAGTGTAGAGTCTGTCTTAACACGTGTGTCATGCAATAATCACGTAGTTCTCACACTCTGCCAGTCCTTGTACGTCACCTTTACGCTACTGACAGCCTCACTATAAAAACTTCTCGCTTCCCAGGATCTCGCTAACTTTACCGTCGCTAGCCCAAAACTTGAGTACTCTAAAAAAACAAAAGTACGGATAGAATTTCCTTGAAATCCATCCTTCACTCAACAAACATACGAGTATTACAAATTTGAATTTTAAAATTTTCCTCTTGCTCTTCTATTTTTAAAACTATTTTTATTATGTTTGATTGAGGACAAGTCTATAAAATAACTAAAAATGTTGTAAGAACTCAATAAAAGAATCGTACGTATATATTTATCAAATGTTTATTGTGAATATGGATACTCATAAAAAATTGTAAGACAGATATTAGAATTATCAAATCAAGTCTGATGGTGTTAGTTAAAAATTTAAAAAACTGAACTTTTCAAATGTGGTTTAATGCAGGCCCAGATTTAAAGGAGGAATACATGGTATCCACTAAACACGACTTACAAAAACTGTTTCAATAAAAAAAAATCCATTTTTGATCTATGGATTACTGTCATAGTAAGATCTTAAAAAAATATAACATACTATATCAATTCTTATTTATTTCTGACATAATATTACTTACATTCCTGTGTCTAGAGGTTGTGGTTTTTTTCCAAATAAATCAAATATTGTTATGACAATATTTGCATTTTTAAATAATATATTTAACATTGAGATTTAACAGTAAATTTTGTAAAGAGAAAATGATACTGTCAAAATCTTGAAAAAAAAATATTTGTTTAACGTTGGGGTTTCCAATCTTTTACAGCTCAGGGGCTTCCACAGATATAAATCTGGCCCTGGTTATATGACAAACAAATTAAATAGTAGAATAGAAAAATGTTATAGCCAATAAAAATATAGATCTAGGTAATATTGGAATTTAAATTTGTACAAACATAGTTAATTTCTTGATGTGTGATGTCTTAAAACTTACGAGCCTTTTGGCTACGCGAGTAAATTTACTTTTTAATTTAATAAAAATTGAATGTTGACTATTCTTATATAATTATTTAGATATAATAGCCCATAATATTATTCCTAGATATGTTAATGTTGTGTATGATGAGTTCTAAGACTAAAACAATTCGTATATGATAAATTAATGACTACATTTCTTCTCCATTCCATGCTTCTTCTGTATTAAAGGCGTACTATGGTTTTCAGACTATTTAATATTGGAATGTAGGTAGCTGCGTTATACACACGCTAATGCGTTATGGTAGGGTGATTGTGAGATTAAATGGAGGACCTACAACTTAACGTGGAATCCGAACCACGGTGGAGGCCTGGCATTCCCCACATTCACAAGTTGTGATTAATACACGTATTGTCAGATAAATCTATGCCGGGACCGAGGATTGAGCCCCGGCCCCCAGCACCGAAGTCTGACACCTTACCCCTAGACCACCAGGTCAGCTTGCTCTAGTATAAACATGGAGTTAAATTTTCTTCACATGGTGATATCAATTGTTTTTTTTTAATATCTATTATGAGAATAGCGGCATTATTTAAAGCCCTTTTTTAAATGAAGATAAAAAGCCGTTATTAATTTCCATGACACCTTTGACAGATATTCATATAATTTTGATGTGAAGAAAATAAAATTATGTTTGTACTGAAGCCATATTTGAATTATTTTGACCAAAAGATGTTTCACTATAAAAACTGCAAAAACACTAACCTTTGCTCACGTTCCCGACCTTACCTGGTTGCTAACGTCTCCGATCTAGTATTGGCCTCATCAACAAAGAGAATCGTAAACCGTTGAGGAAGTACCCTGTGGCCTAGTTGAGGTGATCACTCCAGTTTACAGCTCGTAAAACCACTGGGCTTTTTGTGAGCACATCTAGAGCCAGCGCTGTCGAGACTGCTGGCTCTGAGTTGGTTGCAAGCGGTGGGAAATAACACGTTTTTCTTTGGTAGAGTCGATTCGCAGTTTAAGGGATGATAACTGACAGCTAGCAGAAGATTTTTCTGACAAAATTGGTTGAAAGTCATTAGTGTTGACCTATGCGGAGATCATTATGTTCTTAGTAATACCACATTAGCAAACAAAAGTGTTAATAAACGCTTCTATTAATACTGATGCCAGGCCTCCACCGTGGTTCGGATTCCACGTTAAACTGTAGGTCCTTCATTTCATCTCACAGTCACTCTACCATTTCACATTAGCGTAAGTGCGTACAAACCGAACGGGTAGTAAGACGCTGTGCTAATAATAATAATAATAATAATAATAATAATACTGCCCCAAGGATTACTGTGTATGGTCTAATTGGCTTTTTCGTAACTAAATTAAAAAACATAATATATTTTAAAAAACAATAAGGTTTTCCGTTTTGTGGTTGTAGTAACAATACCTATTATAGAAAACGATATAACAAATTAAAGAGTATTGCATTCACAGTTGTATCTTATTATAAATGACCACCAAAACTAATAAATGTATTTTTCTAAACTAGAGAAAGAGCCATACAAAATATTAGTTTCAAAATAAACTTTTTTATTTTTTAAATATATGCGTATTAACACAGCCGAAAACTGTTTGTATGACGTCATCAACGACATTCTTTTCGTCTTGTTCGCCATATTAGTTTCTGAAAAGAACGCAGCCGTTTAGACGTTCTCGTTTATAAAGCATATTTAAGTGAACCACAGTCGCCAATAAAACACCCAAATGGTTAGTTTCATAAGTTTGTGTTTCAATAATGTAAAAACTGTTTAAAAAACATAATTCAAAACAAATCGTTTGTTGAGAATGTTTATACTGCATCAACATATGGTATGACAGATCATAAGGGTTTGGCGAATGGATACATGAGAATAGCTCTGGTAACTTTTGATAGCTGTCAATAATCACCACTGCTATGCTGGACATTGCTATCGGTCAATTACGTCCACTGCTATGCTGGATATTGCTATCTGTCAGTTACGTCCACTATTATGCTGGACATTGCTATCGGTCAGTTACGTCCACTGCTATGCTGATATTGCTATTTGTCAGTTACCACCACTGCTATGCTGATATTGCTATTTGTCAGTTACCACCACTGCTATGCTGGATATTGCTAGCTGTCAGTTACCACCACTGCTAAGCTGGGTATTGCTATCGGTCAGTTACGTCCACTGCTATGCTGGACATTGCTATCGGTCAGTTACGTCCACTGCTATGCTGGACATTGCTATCGGTCAGTTACGTCCACTGCTATGCTGATATTGCTATCGGTCAGTTACCACCACTGCTATGCTGGATATTGCTATCGGTCAGTTACCACCACTGCTATGCTGGACATGGCTATCGGTCAGTTACGTCCACTGCTATGCTGGATATTGCTATCGGTCAGTTACGTCCACTGCTATGCTGGGCATTGCTATCGGTCAGTTACGTCCACTGCTATGCTGGACATTGCTATCGGTCAGTTACGTCTACTGCTATGCTGGATATTGCTATCTGTCAGTTACCACCACTGCTAAGCTAGATATTGCTATATGTCAGTTATCACCACTGCTAAGCTAGATATTGCTATATGTCAGTTACCACCACTGCTAAGCTAGATACTGCTATCTGTCAGTTACTACTACTGCTAAGCTGGATATTGATATATGTCAGCTACCACCACTGCTATGCTGGATATTTCTAGCTGTCTGCTACCACCACTGCTATGCTGTATATTTTTAGCTGTCAGTTACCATCACTGCTATGCTGGACATTGCTAGCTGTCAGTTACCACCACTGCTATGCTGGATATTGCTAGCTGTCAGTTACCACCACTTGCTAAGCTGGGTATTGCTAGCTGTCAGTTACCACCACTGCTATGCTGGATATTGCTATATGTCAGTTACCACCACTGCTAAGCTGGGTATTGCTATATGTCAGTTACCATCACTGCTATGCTGGACATTGCTATATGTCAGTTACCATCACTGCTATGCTGGACATTGCTAGCTGTCAGTTACCACCACTGCTATGCTGGGTATTGCTAGCTGTCAGTTACCACCATCTGCTATGCTGGATATTGCTATATGTCAGTTACCACCACTGCTAAGTTGGGTATTGCTAGCTGTCAGTTACCACCACTGCTAAGCTGGGTATTGCTATATGTCAGTTACCACCACTACTAAGCTGGGAATTGCTAGCTGTCAGTTACCACCCCTGCTATGCTGGATATTGCTAGCTGTCAGTTACCACCACTGCTATGTTGGATACCTATGTCAACCAGGCTACGCATAATTATTCTTATTTTGGAATAAACTCATTAGATTAAAATATAAATTGGTACAAGCTTTGGCCACAAATAATGTAATTTTAATCAACGAAAAACTTTCTTAATAACTACAAAGAATGTAACATGAATCAACGAGGCACTTTCTTAAGAACAACAAAGAATATAGCATATATTAACGAGTAACTTTCTTGAGAGCTGCAAAGAACGCAACATAAACCAACAAGAGAGTTTCTTAAGAACCACAAAGAATGTAACATTAATAAATTAGGAACTTTGTTGGAAACCACAAAGAATGTAATATGAATCAATGAGAGAATTTATTGAAAAACATAAAGAATGTAACATGAATCAATGAGGGACTTTATTGAGAACCACAAAGAATGTACCATTAATCAATTAGAATTTAGGGACTTTCTTTATAACCACAAATAATGTGATATGAATCAATGAGGGACTTTCTTGAAAACCACAAAATATCAGCATGAGTTAATGAGGGAATTTCTTGAAAACCCCAAAGAATGGAATGTGAATCAATGAAGGACTTTCTTGAGAAGCACAAAAAATGTAGCATGAATATATGAAGGAATTTCTTTAAAACCCCAAATAATGTAACGCAAATCAATGAATGACTGTCTTGAGAACCACAAAAAATATAACATTAATCAATGAGGGAATTTCTTGAAAAACACAAAGAATGAAACATGAATTGTTGAGGGATTTTCTTAAAACCCATAAAAAATGTAGTTGAACTTTCGAAAGATGTTCTTAAGCATCGCAAAGAAACAATATGACTGGTTTATTTTGTATTATTGTTTAAATTTAAATACTGATTCGTTGTAAATGCTAGCACAATTAAATTGATTCGGGGTTTACTATTGAGTAGCATGATAGGCCCTTGTACAAAATTAGTTGAAATTCAATCATTTTCCAATTCAACTCTTTGAGATTATTTAAATAAATTAATATATGAGAATATAGTTTAAAATTTATTTCAGTTGTAGGGTTAAACACGTTACGACACAATACCAGAGTAAAGTATGTAACAATAACAAAATTGAGATAAAATTGTTTAAAATATGTAAATGTATTCAAACTTTCCACAAGCTTTAGGTGACATAAAATATATTGAGGAAACAAATATTGTCAACTTCGTCACTACACAGAAGAATGATAGAAGTATGTTTCAGATTTCAATCGATGTGTCATGTGATAGGTTTGGTGAAGGCGCTAGAAAGAAAGAAGCGAGATCTCTCCTGGACAAGATTGGGATGATTCAAACGGATCTCGATGACAGAAAAAAAGAGAGTAGTAAACCACTATTGACAGCTGTTTTTGAAGAGTACACAACCAGATAAAACCATCCACTATCTATATCGGGAAATTGACGACCTAGGCTCATGTATATGTAGTCTATATTTGGACGTCAGCCACTCCCCCAAACGACCTGATCTGCTTGTTATTAGTATACTGACAGATTGGTTGACTCTTGAGAGTATATTACAATTAATGTGATTCCAGATGTATTGGAAAATACATGACATGTATGTATAAAATGAAAATAAAAATGTTGATGATTACTATTTCCATTTTTATTTTCCTTTATTAAAGTGCTTGCAAGCAGTCAAAACCTCTCACACACTGTCACTGGAGATACAAAAGAGCATATTTTGGTTTTAAAACTACAAAATAGTAAATACATCATGTTTGTGTATAGGTAATTATAATAAACAAATTAAATAGCTGAGGGGGAAGCAGGGGAAAAAATTATTCAGTAATAATAGAAACATTTAGGGAACAGTTTACAACAAACCGATAGCAATTAACGATAAGGGTATTTCTTAAATAATGTTCTAATTTTGTTTCTTCTTTCGTGGTAAAAATCAAAGTCTGTAAATCTAGAATTAACTCTGCTTATACAGTGGATGAGAGGGGTGAGTTTGTAATAGTTACTTATAGAAAATAATGGAGAAATAACTTGTTTGGTGTGCACCTCATTTGACTACGCGAATATCCGCATAATTACCCTACGAATGACAAAGGTAGAATTTCGAATAGATGTACTTGCATGTTGGTGGTTATAAAGTGGAAAACAATTTAATAAAAAAACATCTTAAAGCATCTAGCCGGAATTCAACCCCCCAAACTCCCTACCACTGGAAAACTAAACCATTTAAACCTACGCCTTTGTCCATGTTCCCACCGATGCAAATAAAATAAAATCTAATATAATAAGAATGTATGGGTTTCTTGATAGTTTGCAAATAAAATTATTCAAAAATAAATTATAAGTTATATATTATGACTACTTTTTAAAAATATATTTAAGGGAGAAAAAAGGTCTGTTGTATGAGTTTCCTTTAGGTTTACTTTTCAAATTGTTTGCAATCTTTAGATGCTCATGCTAAAAACATTTCAAAAACTGTAGAAAACTCAATAATATGTACAAGAGTGATGCATAATAATTAATAATAAAAATAAAGCATCCCCATTATTTATATTGTTTAAATAGTCTTGCAACATCAAGTAACTACACTTGATTCAAATTCAAATTCTTTGTTCATTCACAGAGAAACCAATTAATTCCTCTGTGCATTTGGTAGTAAATTAGTACAACACTTATAATGTTTTTAAACACTATTTAATACTTTAAGTACAATTATTTATATTTATGAATAACTTTTATTCATAAGATTAAATGTTACTAATAAGACAAAAACTCAATAGCTCAGATAATGTAATTTCACTTAAAATTAATATACACATAAAAACTTGAAAATCACTATTTTAATATTTAAAACAGTAGACTAGTAGTTCTGTGGACCAGAAGACCCCACTCCCTTCATTTAAAAATAAAAATTAAACGGAACCCAAATTAATACTAGGTTTAAGAGTAGCTTATACTTATATTGATTGAGATTAACCATTGTTCACAATGTTTAGGACGTCAGTCTCACAATATGAGCAAATTTACAAAAATACACCTTAGGTACTCGACCGCTTGCTTAAAATTTTAAATTGAAATCAATAAAGATGAGCTATTAGAGGAAAAACCTTTTTAAAGGCCACCATATTGAAATAAAAAACCCGGTTGAATAACTATGTATAGGCTTATAATTTGTTTGCTTTAGGTTCAAATAATATCCCTGCCAAATATATTTTAAAATGGTCCACCCATTTAGCGGTATCGAGGAACAAACATCTGGACATCTGGTCAAGTTAAAACAATACATCGCTTCACTCAGTTGATTATTTTTTAAATCTCTACCAATCAACAAAAACATTTAGAGATACTAATAAATATTAACATTTATTTAAAGAAATAAAATATATAGTTTCTTGAATATCAGTCAAAGACCCCATGTCCACTTCTTCTACTCTTAACTGTTCTATATATCCTCCAATTTGTTTTCCTTACACCCCAAATAGCAAATCCCTTGAAGCAATCATGCCCCTCTCCATATCTTGTTAAAGCTGTCTAACCAGTAGTAGTTCCGGAAGTTTGGCCGGGACTACTCCGGTGTGCCCGGCATCTCAATGAGGAAGTGGGTACTGCGGTCAGCTCTAGGCAACCTACCAAAACTAAGAGAGCTCCAACTAACCAACTAGGCTTCATTCAATTAGGTTCCTCCTGCTGCAAGGCCAGAGAGACGCGCTCTGAATCACAGTCTCTTCCTTCTTCGAAACCTCCCTAATAACTCAGGGGGGCTTGTAGCATTAATAGACGAGCCACCACCGGCTCGAGAACATCAATTAGATCCCGGCCCCGAGGCGCTTGGCTCTTTATCTACCGGAGATTTGACTCGTTGTAGTTGTTGTGTGATTGGTGCCTCTTCTCTTCAACGATTCGAAATGATTAAAATGTGCAATCAGTTTCAACGATATTTCAGATGTATATTTCTAGTAGTCTAGAAAAATATTATTCAACAATCAGTAGACACCAACTATCACTAGAAGAATTTTAATATTTTTAAAACCTTATTTTTCTAGAGTAGTCACGATTCGTGTTATCATGGATTCTGATCCTTGGACTAGAATATTAAATTTTAACCTCGATTTTTCGTTTCTGATTCCTCATCTTTTAAGATTTTAAACAGGGTGAACTGGTGGTTTAGGGGTAAGGTGTCTTACTTCTGTGCTCTGGGTCCCGGGTTCAATCCCCGGTCCCGGCACAGATTTATCTTATTGCCAAACCCTTCCTTCACTTCTGACAAGACGTTTATTAATCACAACCTGTGAATGTGGGGAATGCCAGGCCTCCACCATGGTTCGGATTCCACGTTAAACTGTAGGTCCTTCATTTCATCTCACAATTTTCATCTCACAATCACCCTACCATTACACATTAGCGTAAGTGCGTATAATCCGAACGGGTAGTAAGACGCGGTGCTAATATTAATGATAAGATTTTATCTCTTTTCATGCATCCGACCCACACATTATAAATGTATTATTTATAATCATATTGTAGTATATTTAGATGCATTGGACTTAAATGAGCCGTTAATGTTGATAATTATTGTAATGTATTTACAAAACAAACAAATTAAAAAATTGTAAATAGTAGAAGAAACTAAATAATTTGTGAAAGATCTACAAAACACAAATGTCATGTTGAGTAAATGTACTATTTGCCGGTAGTAAATTGGAAAAAACAAATACCTAATTATGGTTACAATTTAAGAATACCCTAATTCTGAATGTTGCCATTCCGTTTGGATACAAAAAAAAATCCTGGTATTTGAGAGTTAAGAATCGAGTTAACTAAAACCAAATATTAAAAGAAAATCTCGATTAATTCGATATCAATAATATAATATATAGAAAGTTTTTCATTTTAATCCAGATGGGCTGTACGCATTTTAATGTAGCTAATCGTGTAAGGATGAGGATTGTAGATTTTTTTAAGGAAATGTACCCTCATCTACGTGGAGGAAAAGCTGGGAACCAATTAAGAAAACCCATCATCAGTAGGCATACACCTGGCCCCTATTCGATTCACGACCTCCCTGTCACCGTCAAACCAGACTAGATGAGCCTAGCATTTAATCAGCGTGCCCAACGATACGGTCTGAGCTTAACCAAGCGCTATTATAAAACAAGACATAAAATGAGGACACTACAGACAAATACAAAAATAAACATGGATAGAAAATTCCAGACAGTGAATTCTTGTGTTTTTGTTGGGAGGGACGAATAATGTCGGTACAGTACGAAACCATCTTAATATGGGAAAGAACATTAAGTTAACTATAAATGAAATGAGTTGTGACCTACGACATGTCGATGGTTGTGTGCGTTTTACAAACAGCAACATATGTGCAGAGCAGTTGCTTGCTCTCTGCATGACCTACTTTACTTAGTGCCGAAGGATAGAAAACATTATAAATATTAAACACCTATAGAAGCTCTTTGAAGTACTGTGTATGGTAACACAGCCCCCTAATTTGTACTTGTGTTTTAATTTTGATATTGTTGGAACCACAATTAAAGCCGTATATATTTTGTTCATTAAATTTCGGAGGGATTTGAACCCGCGAAACTCCCCCTGACTACGGCGTTGAGTATATACAACAACCCGCCTCGGTGGCGTAGTTGGCTAACGCGCTTGTCGTGTTGAGCCCGACTGCTGAGGACGGGGAGATCGAGGTTCGAATCTCGGTCGGGTGAACTGGGGGTGGTTTTTTCCTAAATGGTTTTCCACTCTCCCTCCACGCAAATGCGGGTTCACTTCCTCTAACTCAACCTTCCCAATTCCTAATCCATTAGAGTAATTAGTACTTAAATCGTATAACCCGAACGGGTAGTAAGACGCGGTGCTAAATATTATTATTATTATTATTATTATTATTATTATTATTATTATTATTATATACAACACGTATTGTTGTTTGACACAGTATTTCAATATATAACAAGAACCAGCAACCGAGATTTGTAATATGCATAAAGCATGTTGTGCGAACTCGATAACTCTTACTATTTTAATGACTATCAACAATTGTAATTATGGCACTGTGCGTATGAAGGGGACCCCATCTTACAATACAATATATCTTGTATTGTCTACTTGGCAGCATTACAGCTCCTGAGACGCAGATGTTTGTGGTATCTGATAGCTCGCGATACTAATTGGTCTCCCATATGTAGTTGGCGATTCCCACACGTCCATCACAGACTCAGCCTTAAATTGGTGAAGAAAAACCTTCAATCACGGGTTAAATCCTGCCTAGCTCAGTGGTAGAAAGCATTGGCGCGTTAAGACCAAGGTCCTGAGTTCAATTCTCGTGTCTAGGTGTAATTTATCAACTAATTTAAATTACTACTATATTGTTTATCTTCCACTTTAAATTTTTTAAACACTTTGTTTTATTGTAAATGTATTCCATAATATTACTATTTTTCTCAGCCTGTATCTATACTTCACTCTCCTTAGCAATAAAACTATCTTCTTCATTCCCATCCTTGCTAAACTAATTAGATTCAGTGCGAGTTAGTAGTTAGTTTGACCTAGTTTCCCGTGAAATGTACGGGTAGAGATCTCAAGGAGCCAGACGTAGATTTCAAGAGATTACACACACCTAGCTATTCTATGATGAGCCCGGCCAACACCACTTGTCAATGAATGGGGAAAATTGACGACAGTTGACCTGGATAAATTACATGAATTAATTGCCAGCTCCTGTCATTATAAAGTTTGCCAAAATCCACATTAATTACGTCTTGCTTACAAATATTATCTATATATGGAAAGAAATTTCTAAATAAAGACAGTCAAAATAAATATCAAAAATATTTTTAAAAAAACTTATTTAAAAAGTAATTGAGTTAATATCAAACCTTCGTATAAAAACTTACCAAGTGCTTTATTTACTTATCAAACTCCTCTATAAGAATATACATAGAAACAAAATGTCTCATTTACTTTATTTAGTTAGTCAAAATAGGCCCGCATCCATGGTTACATTGTCTGAGGCATAAACCTCGAAAATACTAGAGTAACGTTGACGAAAGGTAGGAATTCGAATCCCAGTTGGCTGTATTGATGGTGTTTTTCCTATTTGTTTTCCCACACAAATCCGGGTACATTTATTCTAAATTAAACCTATCTTATCCCCACTCCATTAATGAAACACCCACATAGGTAATCACGTGAACGAGATGTCAGGATATATCTAGCCTGATTTTACTATGGTGGAGAGGTCGGTATTAGAATCCCTGCTGAGTATACTGAGTGCAGTTTTTTCTAAAAGTTTCTCCCTCTATTCAAATTCATCTATATTTTATCTAAATTCTGTAAGGAGTTACATGTAACAAGTTCAAACAAATAGGGTAACAATCACCCTCTACCCTGTTGGACTCCTCCTACGAACATGTGCACTGATCTCCACTCTCTAACACACAATTCCACGGAATAAACAGAGATATGATTCTTTCTATTCTCTGCTCAAGAAGAAATCCACGCCCGAGAAAAACAAACGAAGGCGACTCCGCGCGTCTAGTTATAGTTTCCTTCTTCTGAACCGTTCCAGATCCTTCTACTAGTTCCCAGAGTGTCCGCGTTCATTCCCCGTGCTGCCCGGCTCCGCCTCTTCCCCTCCGTTTCCCCCTCCTTTCACTCTGCTCTCTGTAATCATATCAGTTTGTGTGCTCGCTATATATTGTGATGTTTCGTTAGTATCGAGACTCGTTGTATTCGTCCCTTTCGCAGGTGACCTAGCTTGGCGTTTCTGTCAAGTTGGACATCTTGAGTCGGGAGACACAATCATACAAGTGTAGTATTCTACACTCTCATTTCATCGGTTTCATTTCATCTGGTAAACAAGTTCATTCGCTAGGTTAAGAGTCATGACTATGACTCGGTACTCAAACAACCAATCAGCCCTTTCACAGATGACCTAGCTTGGCATAACTGTCAAGGTGGATATTCTGAGTCGGGCAACAGCCGAACAGCGTATCGAGACTCATTGTACTATAGGCTTGAAGAAGGTGAGAGCGGTAAATTAAGCTAAGGGCTAATTTAATTAATCAAAATTATATTTCGGATAAATATGTGAGGATCTCTTCAAAATGGTTGATCCGGAATCGTAAGTTTAAATTATCTATTATGGGAAAGGTTTGTTGGGTATCAACGTGGTTAATCTGTAACCACGTTTTATTTTTAATTTAACGCTATGGGGAAACTTAATTTTTGTTCAAATGTGAACTTGCTTTCTATTTTTGCCACCAGGCGTCTAACCTTGGGTTGCGCTTTTACCACCGTTCTGATCAAATTTATTTGGGTTATTTGTTGGGAAACATATTTTAGGAAGATTAACTTTGATTGAGGATTTATTACCCTTTATATACGTATGAGAAAGGCACACTTGATTGTCGACATTGTGCATATAAACATAGTTACCTTGACTCCATTAAGCGGTTGTAAGGGAAGCAGGCCGCCTTAAAATTGTAGGGTTCTTTCTGACTCTTTGGGATTATTTGTTAGACAGGGCACTTGCATATAACACTGTTATATTAACTTGTTTGTAGTAGTAAGATATTTTCTTTGTGTATGGCCCAGAAAGTTGTCGCCATTATTGACAGGCAAGTTTGTATTAATATATTCGTCTTTGAAAGTTCTAGTCATATATATATAATATAAAACGGTCCTTGCTGAATATTAATATCTTTGGCTCTGCAAACTTCATATATTGTTGGAATCTCCCTATTTACTAGTAATGTTTTTGGCTTTGAACACATTATTAAATGTATTTATTATTGAGGTGTTTTTATTCAAGCGTCGAAGTCCTCGACCTTACGTATTCTGCTCAAAGTTATGACATTTTTGATTTGCCATTGCTTAGTATTGAAGTATTCCTCTTTAAACATGCTGGTCGATTTCAAATTCATGAAATATTGTGTTTAATATTAAATTTTCATATTTTGGCATTCTATCCAATTCTCATATTTATGCAATATTACGTTTAGAACTAAAGTTCCTTGTTTAAACATTTTAGTTAATTCCATATCCATGTAATTTATGTTTGATAATAAAGTTTCTGATTTGAATATTCTAGTCAATTTCACTTTTATGGAATGTTATGTTGAGTAGTAATAATGTTCTTAATTTAGACATTCAATTCAAGTTTATATTCATGAAATATTATATTAATATTGTGGTTTCTGATCAGGAGATTCAAATCTATTTTAACGTTCAAGGAACATTATGCTTAATAATAGAGTCTTTGACTTTAAACGTTCCAGTCGATTCACATATCTTGGGATGTTACATATCGGAGTCTTAGACTTTTCACACCTTAACCTATGTTATTATATTTATTATATTTTTCAATGTACATCAACAGTATTTTGTGTCCAATAAAATATACTGGTATTCTCTTGACTATTATTTCCGGGGGGAAAAGGTGGTTACAATTCTACCTTTAGCTTTCCTATCCCTCTAACGTGATTAAATGTGGATGAATGGTAAGACATGAGCACAATTCGAATAAAACTTTTCACTTTATATGTAAAATATTGGATAATTATAAGACCTTTTAAGTTTACTCCTATTACTAATCGCAGTACATAGGTTGACCTACTTTTTCCGTTATATAATTTTGTGTAACATTAGTAGATAATATCAAAAACAGTGTTTTAACTGTTATAATTAGTTTTCCAATTATTTACCAAACTAAATTGACAGTGTTTTAAAACTCGTTAATGAAGTATTTTATGTATGACTTTAGCCCACAGCCAACGGCAGCAAAATTCATATTACAAATATTGTTTGTTAAATTTAACCGGGCCATGTTATCCAATATTCATTATTTTATACTTTAAATTTGTCTAATATATTAAATCATATTATTATTTTAACGTAAGGTGTTTTAAATACAATATATATTTAGCTACAACTGCTATAACAATGTTTAGCTGCTCTGTCCTATTGCAACTAGTATTTAAAGCTACTCGCATACCGACAGTAAACGTTTGCTTGTGCATTTGATAGCAAAACATTCCCAGAATTTCTCGTGGAATTATTTGATAAACTAAGCGGAAGTTTATGTGGTCCACCCTCTCTCCCGTCAGATTGTAGTGGGCAGAAGAAACTGATAAACATGGCGCAGAAGGTTCGTTGAAAACCGTTTCTCCCGTGATAATAAGAAGCGATCCTAGGAAATGTCTGGTGATAATATGAGAAGCTTCAACAAGGGTAGTTTATTTAATAAGGACATTCCTGTAAAATAATAAGAAGTGTACTTGAATAAACTCTTTGGTACGCTTTGGACATGACTTCCATCTTGACGCCCACAATTGCGACAGGAGCCTACAATCCCGAGTTTAAGACGGTGGACTTATACTCTTACTGATGAGTGTGAGAGTGTGTGTTTACGAAACAACAATATTTAGAGTTTATACATACAGTAGGATTTGGATAATTTGACATTGGTTAATTCTAAAAATTGGATAGTTCGAACCAAACTTGATTCCCCTTGATATCCGTAATTATATCATTAATAAAAAAATACATGTAATTGGAACTTCGTAGTATTATTCTAAGCCTATACAGTGTAAATTTTTTCGATCTTCTACTCTAACCTAACTTAACACGGTGGAACGCTGACAGATGGGGAAATTATTGGAGAAGTGACGAATAAACATATACAAGTATCCTCTGATGAAGAAAACGGCCCATATATCCAAGCAGAAGAACCAATACCATCAGTTTCTGAAGCAGTTGCGGGAAACTTGAGATGATTCATTGAATCCCAACCAGACGTCAAATACAAGATTATTAATGCAATCAGTAAACGTGAAGATTTTATGTATTATTGTATCAAGATAAATAATTACGACGTAATGGCAAAAACAGATTTAAGTCTTCAATATATTTTTTCAAGTTTTTTTATTTGGTTTTTAAATTTGTCTTGATTTTTCATGTATTTATAGATTATGTATTTCGGGTATATACAGCATTTACAATATAAAATGTGTGTTTATATTTATGTAGCATATTGTGAGACTATTGATTTATTGTGTACCATCAGCCTGGATATTGATAAATATGGTTGGTTTGAATTTAGGATATTTCGAATTTTTGTAGGTATCCCATTGATTTCGAATTAAATAAGTACTACTATATGTATATATATATCCTAGAATCTTAGCTCTCAAATCCTTTTTACTTTAGTAGTGAAAGATTGTAGAAGTTTTTTTTACTCTATATACATTTTAGTTTTTTCAACCCCATTACAGCATGGAATATGAATAAATAATACATTTTTAATGTAGGCTTGAATGCATGGAAAAGTATTAAAATTGTAAATATTTAGGAATAGAAAAATTTAGATTAAAACTAGCAGTCCCACACGGCGTTGCCCGTGAACCACTGTAGTATAATAATTATATAAGCTTGACAACCCCCC
>CABFOW010000490.1:151147-206912 GCA_902141385.1 Timema californicum | reverse complement strand
GGGGGGGGGGGGTGAGACAGCATAAATGTATGACTTATTGAATGCTTCTGGAAGTTAATTATATTATTTTTGTGGTAATCACAAAGGGCAGAGACTTAAATAATGTGTGTGGCCTTAAATACAATGTACACTTTGTTTCTGTTCTGTTTAATACTTTGTAAATTTAGGGGCACTTGTGTGTAGTGGTAGGATTTATATAATAATTGATTCACATTGAGGTGCACTTTAAATGTTTTATTCGAAGAGAAGAATCAGTCAGTGATGGTGGAAAACCATATGTATCTAAGGGGAAGGAAGCAGTTAGTAAAATTATGTGGTTTTGTTTAAGGATTTTGGCCCTCCAACTCAAAAAGTAGATTGGGAATCCAGGATATTCCAGAAGATTCTTTAAAAAAATCAGGATATATATTGGAGATAAACCAGAACCTTAACCACTAGACCCCAGAGAGGGACGCACTTATTTTCTTTCCTCAGTCAAATCGAATTAATCTTTCAGAAACTGTGAAATCAGTACACCTTATTTGTTTGAATTAATTGTTCGAGATCTAGGGTTTGTACTAAAACTAAGCCTACTTGTTGACGTCCGTCTTGAGGAAACCTCACACCTTTTTGTGGGAGGGTGTGTCTTAAAAATATGGGAATCACTAGCTTGGTGGAAATTAAGATTGTAGATGTAAACATTCTAACTACTGAAACTCCATGGGGCAAATTAATATTTTACGAAATACTTTAAAACTAGTGACTTATTGGCCAACACGTTACCACACATATATTACAAAATAAAAACGTGATGTGGTCATTTACAAAATCTAGACGTAAAATAATCAGGAGTCTAAGATTGCAAGACTTGGTTTCGAAATTTTCCTAGAACTAATACCCAACAAAAGCATTTCCAAAGCCAACAAAATTAAATCTCCCTGAATCGATTCGAAGTTTTGATTTCTTTCAATATTTCGATTCGATTTTTTTTAATTGCTAAAAAAGAATCGATACGTGAATTAGATCAAAGCCTTTGAATCGATCCAAAAAAATTGATTTATCGAGGACAAAGAATAGATTTTCGGAAAGATCGATCCAAGATCGAACATCCCTACTCGGTTGTATTGTTGTTTTTCTCTCCGACTCTTATTCCAAGACGCAGGGACAATGAAACGGGGTAAGTTGTAAATTTTCCTGACACTCCTATGATTGTAGCCGAATACTACATGTAGAAGAGTTAACTAACCTCAACAGTTTAAAAACATCTCCCTTTAAACTAAATAACTTAGAAATTTAGATAAATAGCTTGTTTGGTAATACATAATGTGTTTGTATTCATACTAGCAAAATAAAATAAGATAGATTTAAGAATTTTAACTTAAGATTTAAGAACAAGAGTAAATAGAATTTACATTAATATGGAATATAATACAAGATAAAATTGAATTTAGAAAACTAATTTTACTTCAAACAAATGATAGGGCTAATTTTTCTTCAACGATTAAATTAAATGCGCTTACAACTTACATCAACGCAAAGACGACTTCTGTCTTGTTGAAAATAAGTTATTCAAAACAAATACAGTTTTATGGACACATCTTCCAAAGAAAATTTTGGGTAATATCAGATAAAAATATAAGAATAAGGTTTCAGTAGATATTCATAGAACATCTAAACTATTAAATACTAATTTTAGCAATAATTTGGTTTTTCATTTATAGATAGAATAAATTCTAGAATCAAAATAAACAATAGGGCATAAAGTTTGTGATTATTTAAAGATGTCAATAAACATAAATCCTGAAAACGCAACAAATAGCCGGCTTGCTACATTCAGAATTTTATTATGGAACCTTTAAAAAACAAATTAAATCCACAAGTAAAATGTAGGTAATATTTAATTAACAGAAAAACATACCTTTATTAAATTTGAAGGCACCTTTTTCTTTGCGACTCCCACTCTTTTATTTTACATCTTGGAAATTCCAACTACGAGCGTCTTCGGATCGACAACAACGTCAGAGAAATTGATTCTTCCTGGAGTTTTATTTGTAAAAACAACACTCCAATGTTGCATAGTTATTCAAAACCAAAACAGAAATGTTTGGTATATAGGCCTACACTAATCAATATTAACTAAATTTATGTTTTAGTATCAGTTAATAATGTACTCAGCTACGTGACAAAACAAAGCAGAGCAATAATGTTTAGCTTTGCTTTTGAACACCTCCTGATATACCGAGGGGACAACTTAAAATAAGTAAATGTAACTACACAATATAATAACAACACATGTATATTCAGGAAAATATTAATTTTTCTAGGAACATATAATTACGGTCTATGAAAAGAAGATAATTCAATACACTTTTTTTTAAAAGGAACTTTTATGTTAATAATTATAAACTATCCCAATGAATAAAAGGTTAGTTTAAACTAGAATGTATAATATTGTTAAAATAAACTATTAAATTAATCTCGAAGACTAAATATTTTAAATATTGTAAAGCAAAATAAAATGAAATAGCACTAAGATGGCATGGGGAGGGGCGGGGGATTTATTTTAGTACACAATTTAGTTAGTTAATTATTGAGAATAAAATAAACCATTCATCTTAATGTTGGTAGGATGTATCCCCATTCTTTGTTTTTCAATTGAGAATAATAACGCATTTTTGGAGTGTCGTGTTAGAAATAAAAAATGTTTTTGAAATCATTGTTGAAGAAAGTCAACTTTAAACTGATTATAAACTTAACCAAAGTTCTTCCAGCCGATGCCATTGTTGCTGATACTATTAGGAACAAACTAGGGGTAGCAATTGAATGGAAAATAATATCACTCTTTCATTTCTGTAAGAAAGTTATCCACTTCAAATGTTGGTTATCATTATTGCTTACAATATTAATATAACGTTGATAAATCGATAAGACCCGTGAGTGTTAGTTCAATAACATTTGTAAACACTTGTTTAATTTCACTACAGCTATGGACTATCCTATAGAGTGAGGATTTAACTGATGAATAATATCATATTATAGCCATAACACTAATAAATTATTACTTCATTATATCATTAAACACACACAAAATATAAAATGATATAAAAACAAATCTAACCGCACTGTGTTGTACACTAATTCAGTCACAGGTTCAATAAATGAACTAAAAGTATGTCATGGATAAAGAAGAGGGTCTAGATTGGTGTATGTAAGAACATGAATTTAAGCGCTGCTATTGCCAAGCTGTGAACTAATGGGCTCAAATCGCATTGTGGAAGATCATATACATCTTCATAAGAGTATAAATTAAATTTTAATATAATTATTTCTAAATAATTAATATACTCTCTCCGTTGTAAGTATATGCAATTTATTTTTTCAAAACTAATGGATTTTAATTAATTAAAAATATTATATTAGACATTTTGGATTGAACCTTCCAATAGAGGGTTATCAGGCTTATATTGGAGTGATTAAGACATTATATTGGCTAAATATGCTATTTGTGTATTGTTGTAAGCGATCACGCTAAAGTGGCAGGGCTTAAAATTAACATAGTTTTATTTAGATATATGGTCAAAATATTTTAGCTTCTGTCCCCTCACCAATGTGCGAGAGAGAAAATTTTCTGGTATATTTTTCTCTCTCTAACACATAAAAGTCAATATGATGTTGTGACATAGCTCACTATTTTATGTGAGTATATCTAATAAATCATGAATTGTTCGGTTTAAAAGTAATAAATGTATTTCCTATTATTTGACTAATTTAGTGATATTTGCAGAAACGATAAACGGGAAAAAAACACTAATATATACCTTTATAGTAAACACGTAGAAATAAGTTTATCTTAGTGCTGATCTATTATCACTACTCAATTAGAGCTGACAGCGTTGTTAGTGTAAATTAACTCCGACTCGGGAGGCCGGAACTAGATTAAAACAAGGTAGGCCTACTCTACGTTTACCCTGAAAAGTAGCAAACTTACCTTGCTTGAATCTGCCATGGTGTAGCTTATGACTATAGGGTCAGTCAAACGTAATAGGAACTAATAATGAGGGTGGAGTTTAAAACATTGTTATTCTTTGGCCTTTCCCGGCGAATGTTTTTACGCTTATTTAATATTAACCTTTATCATTATGTTAGCTTTGATAACATTTATTTAAGTTTAATAAGTCAAAAATTCAATGATAGCTTACGATTAAAAAAACACTATAGAATTATGCAGTCATTTATTTTTATTTATTAAAAACACTTAATGCGCAACGGATTTTTTATATTATAGTTTACAAACTCAATGTTTCTGTTCTTAAAGATATCTATAATCACAAGAACAATGCATCCTTTGTTAACAAAGTAAATATTGATACCATTCCTGTTGGTATCTAAGTCATATGTTTTTAAAAGGTTGATAAATTCTCATCTATTGGGCTTACAACATTTATTTGTTTTATTTAATTTTATCTATTTGTTGAGCTTTCACTTTTTCCACCTTTGTTTCTTCAGTCCTCTAACGGCTTATTTCTCTATCTTTATCTCTTAATGCGTGCCTTTCAATCTCCTTGTTACTTCACATAGACTTTTTGACAATGATTTCCTTTGTATTTTATCTGAGTTTATTTTTAATCTTTCACATATTCTTTCTCCGACTCCCAGTTTCCCAGTGTCTTCTTTTTTTTTTACGCTATCTACTCTATTTACTCTTTTTAACCCCGTCCATTTTGTCTTTTTCTCCTTCTTATCTTATCTTCACGCCTCTCTCTTTGTTTCACATACCTACACAAGTCCAAGGTGCTTATCCTGCTTCCCATTAATCCACTCTGGTGGTAACAATAGCGCAATAAAGAAGATCCTTACTGTCCCATTATTTGATGAACCCCCAGCTCGACCTCACAATAAATACTTGAGACTGACCATTCAAATGTAAAAACCCTCCCTTTTAAAGGGAGCCGTGGAAGAAGAATTCCGTCCCGAGCTAGGAAGAATGGTCGGGCCACACAAAGCATCCCCCTTCACTCCCCCATCCCTCTTAGGGAAGACTCTAGGGGATTCTGGTACAGTTTATTGGATTCCCTTCCTGGCACTGATGTGATATGAGAGGCGGCTCAAAGAGCCTTTATTGCACTCTCTGCGTGCACACAAATATGTTGGATATTCGCTGGCTGGTTGGTTTCTTGTTTGTCTTGCAAGTCGTTTGGAGTAAGGTTGACGGATACCTTTACTACTTGAGGGAAAATGTACTGGCTTCAAGTTGAACCATACGTGACCCCGTGGAAAAAATACATAATATACTTTAAAGGGATTGATGAAACCACCTGCTCTTGATTTCTTCTTTCACAGATACACTGGAAGAAGAAGAAAAATCTTTGAACGTAACTAAAATATGTCAACCTCGGTGGTTATGAGGTAATGTTCTCGCCTAAAGACCCTATATGCGTCGGTTAAAACCCAGTAAAGATAGACGGACTTTTCTTGAGCGATAAATATACGTAGCACAACTTCCTTCGGAGGGGAAGTAAAGTCGTTGGTCCTATATCGATTGGGGCATGTAAATTAATCCTGTAAATTATGTAAAAATATCACCCCGGAAAAATTGGTTGGCTCTTTCGCTCTCGCTCGTATAAATTCAGCGCGGAAGGCAACGGTGATCCACCACACTCCCTGAGCTACCTAATACATGGGATTTCTATCAGATGGCGCAGGAAGCATTAATCAGGGAGGAAAAAACTTAAATATGTCAATAATCACAGATTCAACCTTAAAATATGAGCGAAGAATGACTCTGAATAGTGGGATTCCTATATATCTCAGTGGTTAGAGTATTGGCGCACTAAGCCAAAGGTGCCGGGTTCGATTCTCGTGTCCAAGTTTCATTTTTTCAATTTAAATAATATTATATTTAGATGCAGCTATACGCGCAATTATTAAATATAATAGCTTAGCTATTTAATCGATCAATAATCACAAAGGATAGTTATCAAATCAGGAAATATTGTATATATTTATTTTAATATTATCATTACGATTTAAAATGTTATCATCAGAATTTTAAATATCACTCAACATTTTAACAAACTAGATTTGGCTTTGGTATTATATATTGGATTTTAAGTCATTTTAGATAGTGAGATATTTAATTTTTAATTTCAAGTATGACATAGTTTTTTTAATACAATTATTTCTTGTGAGAGATTACATTCCTTAATGCCAGCAGTAACACTTAAATAATAAAATTGAATATTTGCTCGATTTGTCTGAAATCCTTTTAGTGAAGACCAGTAAAAAAATAATAGTAGACGTAATTGTTGCTTACAGTTTTAGTTTTTAGTATGAATTTAAGTAAATAAAAAAACAATTTGAATGTGTTTTGTCTCTATGTCCCTTTACTGTCTAATTTAAATATATAATAGCTTTTTCCTCAAATCTTGGGCATTAAATACTCAAATGTAGTTCTAATTGATAAGTTTCAATTAAATGAAATTGTGTTCAGCAAAGCAACTCCCTGTCGACTCAGGCTGTTGTTTGCTTCATCAATATCAGGAAAGTACGATAAAACTGAGGTTGATAAACAAGAAAGTAATGTAATAGAGATGGAAAATACTTTGGGAACAACAAAGAACAAACGATAAGAAAGTAGGTTGATAACAAGATATAAATACAATATGTATAAAAAAACAATAGCAGATAAATCTTAAGATGGGCAGTGATGTGAAGGAAAACTGTCTGACAATATATTTTAGAAAATAATAATAAACAGTTTTTAACAAAAAGAAAAATAAAGAATGGAGGGCGATGGATGCGAAAAGACAGAAATAGGAAGCAAGAAGGATATGAAAGTTGAACTAAACAAAGATGGGGTATTGCGAATAGGTGGAGAAAGAACGGTGATACAAATAAAGATAGAAAGGAAAAAGATATAAGAAAGAGAATAAAAAGAGAAGGGATCAACCCGTGGAAAAGGGGACAATCCTCTAGCCCGTGGCATGGCGCTTTTTCTTCTGTTTTTCCAGATAAGGCGTCTGAGAGTTTAATTCCAACCTACTGAGTGCATCGCGTTAGATTGGTCCGTGTGAAAACACGCTGCCTTGAAGTATTTTACACTCGATATTTCAAAAACTTTGAGCTTTCTGTTAGACGTGTAAAACAATTATATGTCTCATACAACTTCCTTCATCAATAAATGTGACCTAGCTGAAAGTGTAATTCAAAATTCTTAGCAAGAAAAAAAAAGAAATATTGCGATATTTAACTAAACAAATATCCTCTTCGGTGTTCAAATGGTATAATACATTACTCTCTCAATAGACTGAACTACCGGTGACGGGGTGTTCGCTGTTTTAATCCCGGTTGGGTGTACTGAGAGCGATTTCTCATAAATGTTTCCCCCTCCCTCTCCATGCAAATGCGGGTAAATATCTTCTAAATTTAAAAGCAAGATTGCTAGATACATTTTCGATACTGAAGTACTAGCAATATTAAAGTTAATTCCGGGATCACGATTAACTTAACCTTAAATTTACGTAAAGTACGTAATCAGTAAGGTAAATGTTTTACTCGTGTTTTAAAATGTAAGCGATAATGCTTACTTAACGTAACATTAATGTGGAGTTAACTTAACGCAAAAGTTGTTCAGGGTAGAACCTTCATGTTACGTTACGTACTTTAAGTGAAGTGTACCACGTTTTATCGCCCAATTATGTTGCGGGTAAAGTTATTTAGTTCCTCATTTGTTTATTTAGTGTGTGCAGACGTACACCTGTTCTATAGATAACACCAAAACGTGTGGCCTTTTCTCACACTTCATTATATAGTTTCACTAAATTTATATTACAAGTACTTGAAGCATAATCTGTGATCACTGCTTTAGCCCTATTTCCACCAACCATTTTTTTACAAACAGCCCAAATTTAATTTTCCTGTGGTTTTCTCTAATTTTTACGTGACATTACATCTATTTTAAGTGAATCCTGATCACACACTATATTTTATAACTTAGGGTTAATTGAGATCCCATCACCAGACCAGGGATCATTTGTCCTTCATGCATAAGCTTTAACTAAAATCAAACATTTCTAATAATGTTCATGTTCATTTGGTAATGTGTAATAATAATTGTTAGTAAGGTTAAGATAATAGAAGGTTAGAGGGGAAGAAAAATAATAAACAAGAATATTTAACCTTACTATCGATTAATATCAAACAGCAACATTTTATTAAAACTGAGTATGCGATGTTGGATTCAAGTAGCTAATTTTGGTTCATCAACTACTTGGGATAGGTAGTTGTAGGGAGTAAATAAACAACAATACACACTAATAAATAGAATGGCATAACAGAATCATTGGTCATTTAAATTAAATGTAATTATGTTAAAATAGTGAACTGATTATTAGCTATTTAATAAGTATTCGTTTCAAAATCAAATGGAACTAGACGACTAGAAACGTTGAAACAACTTCTTGGAAACAACATGTATATATTTCTAAATTTAGGGGGGGGGGGGCGAATTACATTTTAGTATTCTATTTTAATTCATAAATTACTATCGAATGTTGCTGTTCAAACGATTAGTAACATAATGTGTGTTAAGATTGAAAGTTGTATAGAAGAGAATTTTAGCTTTGAACCAATGGCATTGCATCGTAACAACAAGTTTCTATATTTTCAAATCCATGTTCAGATATATTTTTCAAATATTATAGAGATAAAACTTGATATCTTGTGTGTTAGTGTGCTTAAATAATTCAATATTATTTATCTTTACTCAGTAAATATCAAACTCTTGAGAGTGCAAACAAGATAAATATTGAATAGGTTTACCCATTGTTCTCTGATATAGAAGATAATAATTCTGATATTTTGTTGATAAACCTTCCTTGTGTAAATTGGAAACTTCTTCCTCCAAAATGCTGCAACGCTGATTCAAGAAGCTCAGCAGAGTGACTTAAACAAATTTCCCTGCCATTATCTTCTCAACCCCAACCACACCCTCCCCCAGCTAGAGAAGCAGAGACCTTCATTATAAATGAGAATACCTGGGGCCAACTTTATTGCTCGTAAAAGTTCATCACTTATACACGGAGAACAATTTAGCAAATTGTTAGCCCGCTTGTTGCAAGAACATTACTCACTTAATTATTCATGACAATCTAGATTAAAATTTGTTCTAGGATATTGATATTTGATTGGTTAAAATTTCTCACATCTCGTACAAATGATGTCGAATGGTGAATGTGCAGCACGTCAGGAAAAATAAATGTTTGGATAATCCCAATGAAGGTAACATGAACTCTTATATTCTTAACAATTTTTCTACTAGAAATCATTATTAACTCTAAAATATTAGAGTAAAGACTTTTAGTCTTAGAGTGTGCAAATAGACTCCAGGAAAATATCAACAAAAAGATTTATTAAAAATAATATTTTCAAATTGTCACTATGTAAAATTTTCATTGTAAGATCAAAAATATATTATGAACGCTATTCAAATTTAATCATAAAACGTGTGAACAAATATATAATAACATTTTTAAAAAATTACACAACCTCTTACTTTCTCGAGTACACGTGGTAGAGAGAAATTAATGGGGTCATAAAAAATTAAATCATTATATTTAAACGGGATTTAAAATTAAATGTGCTCTCTTGTACCTAAATGGTTGATTCAATTTGCATTTACTCTTTATAGATATATTTAAAGGATTCATAAAAATGACCACATAAACATGAATATTAAAAACTCAAGAGCAAAAATTATTTAAACCCATCCAAAATGTGTTGATAAAAGCTCTAATAAATATTAATGATAGTCTGAGTTCGATATTTTCCAAAAGGTGTACCATTTATATCATTATGTAATTTATATTGTTAAGGAGTTATAGTTTAAGAACTATCGGTATCTGCTCAGAGCTTAAAAAAAACAGCTTGAGACCAGTGTTTAGTTGCATCCTTTGTTTTAGGAATTTCCAAAGAAGGATGGAATTCCTACATCCAGGTGTGTTAATGTACGTGACCTCAAATAATGTTAGCTGTCTGTTTCATGCATAATTAATCATTTTCTTTGGTGTAATCCATGTGCAACAAGGAAAATTCTCTATAAATGTTTATATCCTAAACAAATATAGTATTAACCCAATAACATAAAGGTGTATAGTTGTTTTACTAAGTTTTCATACATAAAAATGTACAGAACATTGTTAACAAACTAGTGATATATGTATTAAAATCACTTTTTTAAATAGATTAAAGTCAGAAAAAAATGCTGCATTAGTTTACTCAAAATTGCAATATTGAGTCCAAACATGTTCCTTTTACTTCTCATACTTTTATTTCGTCATTTTGGTGTAGATTTTTTTTTATGAGTCATATCCTACACAAGAGTAGCTTAGCAATACAATCCATACCAAATAAATTTAAAAATTAATGTTGGTTCCCTAAAGATAAAAACACAAAAATACAACATTTTTAAACCGGTTCTAAAATTTTTGATAAACTTCCTTCATTTATAAACATAGGCGCAGTATTACAATTATGTTTAAGTTATCCTATTTTATGTTACTATGATTTATGATAAATATAAACTAAAATATAATTATAAAAATATCAACATGATAATTAGAGTATTTTGCACTTTTTAAAATTAGTTGTGATACTAGGCCTGTGTTACAAATTTAAACTATTTGGAAAATTTGACAGTATCTGATGGTTTTCATATACGAATCATCCAATCAATGAATGATGATAAATAAATATTAATAAATAATTTCAATGATCTTTAGAAAATAAAAAATTCTCTTTTCAAATGTATGTGTTAATTAATATCACTCATAATATAATAAATAGTATTAAGTCCAATATTTATCAAACATTATAACTTTTAAATGCTATTGATATATTACATTTAGTAGAATAACCATATTTTATAGTTTATGCATTGTCTACTGTTATATTTCAAATGCACCTATATGGTGTCATAAAATAATATTTATTGTTAATAAAATATTATTAAATAGTTAGTTTGTCGCTTTAAATATTATAATTCATGCATTCATTAATTCTATGCCTGTTTTTATTATTTTTATTTTAACCTTATAAATGTATAGTCAGAAGTGTATACTTGAACTTAATAATATTTTTAAACTGTGCCAACAATAAAAAAATATATGTTTAAAAAAATAAACCTTACCTAAATAATATTTATGAAGCATCACAGCCCTAAACTCATAAACAAAGGTACCTAAACTCTTATTAAAAAAACACGCACGATTATAGCGTTAAAGGAATGTAATGCTCTTCATTGACTACTTAAACATTCTTGGATGGCCGCATGGTCCAATTCGTCACTCTTGCCATAGACTAGACTGCAAATTACAGGGAGGTCGTGGTTGAAATCCTGGTCAGGGTTACTGAGGGTAATTTTCCCTAAATAGTTTTCCCCTGTCACTCCACACTAATGTGGTTAAACTTCTTCTACATTCAACCTTTCTAACCCCAACTCAATATCGTAATAAGTACAGATTCGTATAACTTGAACCGGTATTTAAACTATTTAGACCCGCCTCGGTGGCGTAGTTGGCTAAAGTGCTTGTGTTGAGCTCGACTGCTGAGGACGGGGAGCTCAAGGTTCGAATCTCGGTATGGTGAACTGGGGGTGGTTTTTCCTAAATGGTTTTCCACTCTCCCTCCACGCAAATGCGGGTTCACCTCCTCTAATTCAACCTTCCCAATTCCTAATCCATTAGAGTAATTATTGCTTAAAGCGTATAACCCGAACGGGTAGTAAGACGCGGTGCAATAAACTATTTAAAGTTATATGATTATTAGTTACATAAAAATAATATAATGTTGTAACTACGAAGTAATTGAACAAGTGCGTAAAATGAATGTTCATGAAATGTTAATCCAGTTAGTCCCCCGCCCCTTTCCCTCAAACTGTAGACAGTATGATGCATTAGAGAAGCGTACAAGTGTGGGAAATGCCGTCTACACCCATTATTTCTGGGCGCTCTGATCCACCCTCAAAGAGCACCTTAATTACACTTCTGCTGGCTGGCTGGTAAACGGATTACCACCTGACACTATTGTTAATAATGTCTCCGACCGTCTATGTCCACGTGATATAAAGTGTTCCCGCCCGATCCTGCCTTGCAACAGCAAGTGGTAGTGACACCTACTTGAACATTGAAAAATTGTAGCCTAGTTTATTTTTTAAACTGTTTCTAGTTTATATTGAAAATTCTCTTTACTTTCCTTTAAAAAAATTTGTTCGTTTTTAATTTAGTGATCTATTCGACTTTACCAATATTTTAATGTAACGTATTACCCAAATTTAAACCGTTTTTATCTTAAAAGTGTGTAGTAAAAGATTACTTTCCGACAGATCTGGAAAAGATTTGTAAGTGCATTGCATTGCATTGCAATGGTGACTTTTCTTTCAATTCCAATAAATAAGCATCTTCTATATCAGACAAGATATACTGTGGTACCTTTTTAATCTCTTCTTTTTCTTTAGAAAAATAGCACATTTATCTGTATATTAAACGAATTCAAATTATTTTTAATTCCCTTACTAATTAGTGTACCAATACTTTCTCCAAATCTTCAGTCTACAGTTCTAAACCTTAACATTTTCCGAAAACAATAGCAGGTTAACTTTATTTAGTTTAATTTGTAAATTCTCTCGGCCTTGTGTTTTTAAATTATAATAAGCATAATGTTTAAATACACCCTGTGGGCACGTGGATGTCAGGATTTTCTAGTCCTTCTTGCTGGTGACTGGAAGGTAAGTGGCTAAAATACTTTCTAGGTGTAAAGGTTTTTCCACTCTCCCTCCACGCAAAGTAGATACTCCTCTAGATTCCTAAACTACACTCCACTAATATAATTAAATGCGGATAGCCCGAACTGGTAGTAAGATGCGGTACATATAAAAATATAATCGAATTTCCTTCCTTTGAAGCCTTATTTTAAGTCTTAGTTCAATGGAATTATATAATTATGGAAATTGGCGCTATTGATATAAAATGACGTTCATTTTTTTTAAAAAAAAAGCCTGAATCGTTATCATGCCATTCCCAAGAAGTTCAATTTAGCGTCGCAATTCCTTCAGACACCATCCCCATGATTACTTTTTCTTTGCCTTGCCATCCTAGACGTAGAGCAGATTTATCTAAGTTCGTGAGAAGCCCTTATTTTGATTGGATGACATTTGTAGAGCATGATGGGATATGAGGAGGCACCTGATCATATTTCAACAGGCATGGCAACTGGCAGTTTACAACAAAAAAAAACAATCACGATTAGAGTTTGGGCAAGATTCTTAATATAGTCGTTTTATTCTGCCTCAATAAATACTACTGAACAGTAAATAATGTGTATATTTATTTAGAAAAAAATAATAACTAGACCATTCTATCAGAGAGATAGTTACGTATAACCGGGTGCTTACAAGAAATACATAAATAACTATAGCTAAAAATACAACTGACATGATTTAGGTTGTATTTCAATCTTTAAACATTCGTAACACATATTTTTGTAAATCTTAAGGGTCACTTAGCTAGTCAGATTTATGAACAAAATGAACATAAAAATCTTAAGATACATTTTACCAAATATAAAAAAAAATTGTAATATACCACTATTTCAAACTATGTTACTAAAATTTGAATTAAAGATTAATATAAATTACTTTCAGCATCCAGACCTTGGACCACGAATTTACCACTTTATGAAGGTAAAAAAAAAACACCTTTTCATAGTGAAACAGTTTTATTTTTGACGGGAATCACCTAACCTTGTTCGTGGTTAGAGGGAATAACCACAAAAGTAAGGAAACTCTGGTTCGATTCTGGAGTTCTGTTACATAGCTACTATTTGTATATATTCGTCTTGATTTCTAATTAGTAAGTGTCTAGACTCTTGGGATGGGTGTATTGTTCTAGTTGTAGCCTATTGTCCCAGGATAACTAGATTTCAATTTGTATGCTAATATTGTTTGCGTGTCTAGAAAGTGAAAGTTAAATAGATAAATAAAATTATTATCATCCTCATCATCACAAAATAAGAGACACACTCAGAAAGATATTTAATTAACTCCCTCAATATTAATTTACACAGAACATGTTCTACCTCTAATATTTACATTTACATTACTCTCCTTATTAGTTTTTTAATGGTATCAATACTTATTGGTTTTCATCACCACCCATTATTCATGAAGTTAACAATTACTAATTTATTAACTTTTAATAATTATATATTTGTATGTATAATTACATAGCTATGGCTACTTATTTTATTTTCTTATGTAATTATGGTCACTTGTAAGATACCTGTGTACTTTTTAGTGCTGGTCTGTTATAGGTATCAATTACACATTTTTTGGCCATACCGGATATCGAACACCTGACTTTTATACTAGTAGGCAGACACACTAACGACTGAGCTGAGGAGCCATACATCAATCCTCACTCGAACCCGGGTCCCTCAGACGAGCAGTGCTACCAAGGGGACTAACCCCTCCTCATCTTGGTCCGCGGTAGTCCCCCCCAACGCCGGCCAACTATTGATTTGACAGGGTATTTTTACCTCTCAATCCCCCACCACATGGTACCTCTCCATTGTGACACGAGGCTTTGATCTAATAGAGAGAGCGGTCGTGCGTGACGAATAAAGCCTGAGCAATAAATTAACGCGGGGATGACCTTGGCGCTAAACATTGATTAGCGCAAGCACACCCTCGTGCACACCTCGCACCCTCCGATAAACTATTATAGAGGTGAGGGGGGGGGGCCCAACCGGGTTTAGAACCTAGAGGAACAAATAATGGTTCTGTCAAATAATGTTGTGTCATGGAATTTGATTAATGGAACGTTCTAAAAATTGTTGAAAATCTCTGAGAATCGTCGGGAAGAGGCCTTGAAAAGATCGACAGTAAAAACTGTGTGTTAGCAATAGCATTTAAAGCAGCAGTAGTATCAATGGAAGTAGTAGTATGAGTAGCAATAGCAGTATCACCTCTGATCAGACTTCCTGTATACCGATCTACAGGTCCCAGGTTCAATCCCCAGCGCTTACAGATTGTCTGGGAGCAACGGCTCCGGTCTAGAGAACATACTAACGGCTGAAGGCTTCGTTGTATTGATGACATGACACCCTATATCCGCAGCAGAAATTGACACTATCTTCACCAACAGATGGCGGCCGCTCGTTCCGTATGGCTTGATTATGAGCCGACGCCATGGAGTGTTTTTATATCTGTAATATTACCAATTATGCTCAACATGTGTTCATCAATCTTATCAAACCTCTATTATGAATAGGGATAGCTCCTGCGAATCCTCCAATTCATAAAATTCTTAAGGAAATTGGAGACTTGAGGAATTTTAAAAAAAGTAATATTTGAGACATAATTGTTTAGTTTTTCAAATTTTGGATAGGAATGTTTAAATGATTTAGACCTATTAGTATGCTTACTAGTAGATTAGTTCAATATTATTATAATACATACTTAGTAAGAAAACACAATAGCAATAGTTTACCAATTAATTGAATATGAATTAACAAAGTAAGACAAAATGTTTTCATTTAACTAAGATTTATATTTCCTGTTGCGACTAAAATATAAATGAGAACGTCAGGACTTGAGGATAAAAATATAATACTAATATCGTAAATCTTACTACAGTGTGTTGTAAGGTTTGTCTTCGGATTCTGTTTCAGGATTCGTTGGTAAACTGAAGCCCATCTATTATATTATAAACCAATCTTTTAGGTATTGATAACTTGAGTCTAATGCGGCTTCGTCATATTTTATCCCACAATTAATATAGTGTAATTTATAATAATTGCTATGACATCCAGTTCGACCGCATGTAATTATACAATTTACCGCTCTTGTGGTATAGACCGTCGACCAGGGTACATCTATAGAGGTTGTCCACACGTACCCGCAATGAGATGAAGTGATAATATTGATTATTGAGGTGGGGGCCAGTGGGAGTTTTAAACCTAACTTAGGCTTAATTTGCTAACCCCCGGCTACCGTTGTTATGATTCCACTTAAGAGAAAAATACCAAGGATTCCAGTTGAGAATCGAACCCGAGACACCTAAGCTCGTAGCTATGTGGACTGGCCACTACACCATGTGGTCAGATATAACTCGATTGAAACAATTACGATAGTAAAATGCTCAGAGGAGGCTGTATTTTTTGTATAATTGCCCCATGGGGTTTGAACAAGCTATCTAAATATGTTTTGCTTCACTGTCTCTTAAAAAAGATGTCAAACACAATGTTTTAAACGTTCTAGTTTTCATTTTAACTTATCATAGTTTGCTTCTTTGAAAAACATATTAGTATTTTGGTGAGGAAATTAATGATAAGAATAGTTAAGAGAATATAATTCAATTAGAAAAAGTAATGGATAATGAATGATATGTCATAAGAAATGTTTGTTGGTATACAATTTATAAAACCATCATAACATTAATAAAATATATAAATATAGGTTAATTGGTACCTATGGTGTTTTAAGCTATAACAAACGAAATGTGATATAAAATTATCAAATTATTTATGTATGACTTACAAAGACAAAACATTTCATAAACTCTGTTTGAATAGGTTTCCAAAGAAATATTTCCTTTTTTTGTTTATTTTCATCCCAGTAATATTCTTTCAATAACAATAATAAAATACGTATAATACAGTAGTTATAATATGTAAGCCTAATTGAATGATTATAATACGTATACAAACAAATTATGATGTGTAACAATACTAATAACCAATAATCTAAGACTCCATTTTGATGTTAAAAATTCATTCATTTGGGCACATGAAAATATTTCTCCAGGCTTCCTTTCTAAAAGAATCACCAGCCCTGTACTAGGACAGCCCACGCGCGAATTAAAGGTGAAGTCTTTCTGAGCCTCATAACAACTTGAAATTTAGCACTTCCACCACCTGAAAGGCATTACAGCAAGTTTATGTTCGAACAAAATTTAACCAGACATCTAACACGCACGAGAAAATTAATTTTAAAATATTAATTAATGAGCTGTCCCAAACAAAGTTACACGAGGACTCGTTCTCCAACAACTCATAAACAGCCCCTATAGACGAGAAATTCGCGAGTAAGTTTCTGTCAACATAAATCTGTTTTTTGCGAGAAAACCAAAATTGGTATATTTGTTTGTTAAACTTTGTGCTTCTATTTTTATTTTGCATGCTATTTTTATCATCTAAAGGTTGTTTTAACTATGGATAGTTCCAAACTTGCTCACTTTTAATTAGAAAATTTGTAAAAGCTTCAATACCCATAAAAAGACAAACGCTTTTGTAATTACTTGATAGGCTCTTGTATTTTATAACAACCTAACGATAATATTTCTAATGACTCCTCACCATATCAATAGATATGTTACGTTCTGTTCTTTTTATGAGATACCTCAGTTCGATACTATGGCCGGTAAAGAAAAGCCATTTTCAGTATTTAATCCAGAAGTCATTAAGAAACAATGACAAGTGTGTAAAGAATAATCTTTTGCTCCATTTTTTTACCTTAGTTATTTTTAGCACCAAGTCTTACTACCCATTTTGGTTACACGCAAATTTACGATTTACTTTAATTTATTAGAGATAAATGAGTATGTATTTAGAGGAAGATAACCCGTACTTGCGTGGAATGGTAGTGAGTGTGAAACCATTCAGGAAAATCCACTCTAAGTACACCAGATAGAGATTCTAACTATGATCTCTCCATCATCGGCAGTATAGTATATTGCAAGAGTGGTGCCTTTGACCAATAGACGATCGAAGCTTTGAAATTAGTGGTACTAATCAAATTTAATTATTTTTATATGCATATATTGTATTCCCGACGGAAATAAAGTTTAAGATAGCTTTCAAAAATGCAATTGAATAATTAACAAACTAATAGATCCTCTAGCTTGGTTTTCTTGTGATTAAAATGAATACGGTCTTGTTATCGCTGATGCGCTGGTACCAGACTCATTAAATTATGTATTTAATACCTGTTGGTACCTGCTTAGCAAGGAGAGGACAAATCGTAGACTGCAATGGTAATTAGATAAGTGAATGAAATAGACTTACGAGATTCGACAGCTAGTTTATTTTTTAACATTTTTAATCAATAAAAATATTTATACTTTTAACAATCCTAGTAAATTCTGGTGTAATCTATCTTGGTCATCCAATTTTGGTTTTAAATATTTTATGTATAATTATTAAACATACAAAAACAAAATTTACCTAAATCCTACATATGAATAAATGGCCAATTCATTTTTTTAATTAATGGCACTTTGAATATATTTGAGATCCTACTTTTACAATTCTAATAATTTGGGCTTAATTATACACTGCATGCAACAAATAGTAAGAATCTGTGACTCAAGGATATTCTTCAATACACTATTACATTTTTACCTAAAAAACATATTTATTTTTATAGCACATGACTAAGCTCATAATTGAAGAATGGATGCAATAACATAACCGGAGTGTGTTAAAATATATTTCTCTAGTTTGGTAAAAATCCAACCTATAAAGAAGGGTAGCAATTTTGTATGAACGTAACAACTCTACTATTATTTATATGGAACTCTAAAAAGGCCAAATAGCCAGATATGTATGCATAATTAGACTGATTTTAACATTAACTTTAATAATCGCATCTTAAAATTAAAATATAATATTATAATTTGTGAATACGTAACTAAACTAATAATAATTGTGGATTAAACCTTATACTAACACTATAAGCAAAGAGTAACCAAATCTTTTAGTTATGGCCAATGCATTAGTGAATAAGATTTATTTCATTGGATAGGTGGGGTTGTATGTTATGTTTACTTTGTTGGCATGTCATTATCAAGAATAAAATATGAAAAATAGACCCGGATTTTTAAAATCAATATATTATTGGCAATTTTAATTTATTATTAAAAGAATATCAGAAACTCTTTACAACGTTTTAATTGATAGGAGAAACTTGAGAAAAAACGCCTTTGTATTATATAATGCAGCCCGCCAAACAATACTGGATACAGAATAGTATCGTATTTATCTAACGGCGTTAGAAAAATTACTTTTGAAAGTGGACATAAACAAACTCCTTATAGTTTTAAATACAACTTGCAGTACAAAACTGTAGGAGGTTTAGTATCTTGTCCATCTCGCGGCGTTTGTAAATAACAGGTCAAGCTAATTTTCAAAAATGATCTCGTTGAATTTAAAATTACCAATGGGAATTGATTGAAAAAATCTCTACTCTGGTCTCTATTAATTGATGAGACCAGGGATACTCAAACTCCAGCACTTTAATCCTTTCTCCCTTTCTAAATTCAACTTTCCTCATGGAGTCATTTCCTATTCTTGCCTCCGTTAAGATACATTTTTTTTTTAATTCTATCTCCTCATAATGCTATCTTAGTTTAACTAGTTTAAAGGATTAATATACAATAATCTGGCATCAAATTTTCTCTGTAAATGATCGTATTTAATTCTAACATCAAAATTTTCACTAGGAACTGACAAAATATATTATCATTAATATAACCTTTGGGTGTGATATCAATGATAGCTCGTAGTAGTCAATAATAATAGCACGTCCATCAGTGAGCTTGCCTTAAATTACTAGTGAAGAATTACCCTGACCACGGGATGAGATCTGGATAGTTCAGTGGTAGAGCACTGGTATGCTAAGCTAAAGATACCGGGCTCGATTCCCATGTCCACCTGTCATTTTTAATTTTATGTTACTTAAGATACATTCATACATATTTTAAATGCAACTAATAAGATAGTGATAGTTGCAATGCATAACATTTATAATTCAATTTTGTAGTGTACCAGTTTATAATGTCAAATTTTGATATTGAAACATAATATTTATAACCAAGATATTTTTTAATGAAGACTGTATTTGAAGGAAAAGTGCGGCCTATTTTCGGGTGTTTATGGTATTATTAGGAATAATAATTTCTCATTTTGGTTTGTAAATTTTTAGATCAGTTATTTGCTTATTTTTTCTATCTCAAATTTTCGAGATTCAATTTAAATTTCGAAACTAGATTGATAGATATTTTTTCTCGTTTTAATTTAGATATTTTCGATTCTTTAATATCCCTAAAATGCTTTGAGTTGTATGGGATAGGGGTACTAGAGAAAATGAGACGTAAGTCATCTCAAAAGAAATGTGTGTATGCTTTAGATTAAAAATCTATGGGCTTGTAACTTATTAAATGTTTTAAGTTCATAATAATAATTTTGACACTAAGTTTTGTATTTAAGAGATATTAACGAGTATCCTTGAAAGTTGATATTTTATAAGAAAATTTATTATGGAGAACTCTGGTTAGTTAATTTGAAAATACAATCACCTGCAAATTAACTTTATTTGCACTTTTTATAATGGCATCAATATAATAATACTTCATTGTGTGAAATCTATCTAATGAACTGATTCAATGGTTGATTTGGAAAACGAATGAGAGTGACTTGTTGCTATTTTTTTAAATTGTGTTTTGACGTGCATTTCCAAACATTTAAATTATAATCAGTACCAAGATTACAAACTAACCTAATCCAATCCAATAGGACCAATATTTATAAAACCTGCTTTTAAATCAGCGGGACAAACCCATAAGCAAATAGTGAATCTCTTTGTCAGCACTGCCCAGAATTGATCAATCCCCTAAATACGTGATAAAAGACCCTAACCACTTAGCTACAGGGTCAAACAAATTTCAATCTGTAATCATGTGCAATCAAAAATAACAAATGTAATGAAACACCTCAAATAATACGGGCCAAACTGGTAAAAATATTTTGTAAATATAAATTATTTTAACCAGTTGTATTATTATTATTATTAGCGCCACGTCTTACTACCCGTTCGGATTATACGCTTTAAGTACTAATTACGCAAATGGATTAGGAATTGGGAAGGTTGAATAAGAGAAAGTGAACCTGCATTTGCGTGGAGGGAGGGTGGAAACCCCCACTTAAGAAAAACCACCCCTATTTCACCCAACCGAGATTCGAACCTCGATCTCCCCGTCCTCAGCAGTTGGGCTCAACACGACTAGTGCGTTAGCCAACTACGCCACCGAGGCGGGTTATAAGGCAGAACCAGTTGTAATTATTTAATATTGATTGTTGTCTGTGATGACACACGCCTCCCTTACACACATACACACAAAAAGATGTGTGGTTTTATTTTGAATGTGGTTCTGAGTTTTTAAATGCACGATGCAAAATAAACAAAGATCATGTGTAACATATAAATTCGTGGAAAGAAACAACCAACGGCAATTAAAAATATTTGTTATGTTCTGTGAAAATGTATCGTGTATTTATGTGTAAGTCTGAGGGACGAAGCTCCCAGTTTTTAAGCCCCAGTACACACAACACACAAAAAACTGTGTAAGAAATTGGACAAGATCTAGGTCACATTCAATGAACAATTTTAATACCCAGATATTGTGTATGTGGTATGTACGATTTCATACAATAGTTTAACGTTACAGTGGTTTATTTGCCCTTTTTATTGTTAAGTACAATACACACCTAATAATATTTAAAGGCTATGAATATTAGTAAATAATTATTTTTCTACTGCATTTTCTATATTTAAACAGTTTTAAACCTATAAATTTGGGCTTAAATCGCCTATAATTTGAATGTATATTTGTTTTGGTCAAGTATGTTTCTAGTACTAAAACTATAATAATGTCTTTAAAAAAATGTAAGCATGTAGCAAATAGGGCTATCTATGTTCACAACTAAACCATAAAAATGGGCAATATATTGCTACAGGATAAAAAATATTGGCTAAAATGAGATGTGCAAAGCATATCTTGAACAATCTTGGGTTTTGTTTAATACGACACAAAGTTATGGCCATATTATCAAGTTGTGATCCGCCTTGGTAGCCGCATGTTCTAAGACGTCACTCTCTTAATAGACTGGACAACTGCTGACGGGGAGAAAGGGGTTCGAATACCGGTCAGGTGTACTGAGGGTTCTTTACCTAAATGGTTTTCCACTCTCCTTCCAATCAAATACAGGTATACTTATCCCTAATCCATTAGCGTAATTAGTACATATGCGTACAGCCCGGACAAGTACAGTCCAATTTTAATATGAAGAGCCTTATCTGAAAGCTATAAAAGTTACTAGATGAACTTTTAACCGTTGTTATGTGCAGCTGTCAAGTTTGATGTATTTTATTAAGAGCTATAAAATAACAACAATAATATAGTAACATTTTATCAATTCTGGCCGCAAAAAAAAAGTTTGTATTTTCTAAAAGGCTCTTCCTATGAAAATGTGACCGTAGTAAGATGCAGTGACAAAAATAGAAAAATATGGTATAATCCTTTGAAGCGTGTCTACCGGGCTTAAGGTGGAAGTGTGGGGATTGTGAGCGAAAATCAGTATTTTCGCAATTTTTATATTTTTTTCTCTCAAAAGAAATCCAATATCTCTACAGTAAAAATACAGAGTAATTTTCTTCACTCGGTGATATCAACAGTTCTTTAATATCTGTTGAGCGTATCCTGGAATTTAATGACTTTTTCTCTTCACTTAAAATTGTCTTATCTAATACCATTATGCTCATAATAGATATGCCACAATATTTTATTTATTTTGGCCAAAAGGTGTTTTGCTATAAACACTGCAAAAACACTGCCCTTTTCTCTCTTTCCTTACACTCCCAACTTAAGATTATTGAAAGGTCTCTCAACAATCGTTCGAAAGTAGTACAGTGGTGCGGGTGACTCACCGTATGGCGTGGAGAGGGAAGCTGTCACGCGCTGGCTGGTTTGGAGTGTTTGTGTGTCGTCGCCGCCCCAGGAATATGGATGAAGTCAAGAGAGAAATAAACGCGTCCGTCGCAAGTGAGAGTCACCAGCGAACTGAGCGCCGGGACGGCCGCATAGCGACGTCCAACCACCAGTCGACCACACGTGAGCTGTGAAGACCCGATCGATCAGTCGAACAAAACGTATGAATCGACTTTTCTCCGTTGTTGATAAAAGTAAACCAGGAAATTTGGGTTTAAAAAAAAAAAGGAATCCATCTTTCGGAAAAAATGTGATTTTGGGTCTCACTTTTTTGAGTTTTTTTAAATCTTCATTGTTGCTTTGGAGGAGCAGTTATTTTATAGTAAAGTTCTGTTAGGAAGAGCTTTTAGAAAAATTTTGCGTTGGTTTTGAAGGTTTTCGAGGCCAGGGTTTGGATTAAAACTTATTTTTTCGGGGTTAAGTTGTATCGAAGAAATAATCCCCTTTGTTTAGTTTCTCGTAGTAATTTTAGAAAGCATTTGTTTTTTGCATATTTTTTTCTGTCAATATCACATTTTACTCTGTTATTAATACAAGTAGTTCAGTGAAGAACCCTCCAGGTTCTTATCATTTCTACAATCTTAAGATTCCTTTTTGGATTTCAATTTGAAATTTCTCTTACAATTTATACTTTGATTTGAAATTGATATTTATATTTGTGATAAAGTTAAGAAAGACAAAAAAATTACATTCGACAGTATAGTACATTATATTCTTAGACAATAATCGTTGGAGGTTTTTTTTAACTTCTCATCTGACTACTGGCACTAGCTCAAGATAGGGATAGGGTGTAGTGAGGTGGACTGGATACAGGTAGCTCAAGATAGGGATAGGTTGTATTGAGGTGAACAGGATGGAACTAGCTCAATATAAGGATATGGTATAATGAGGTAGACTGGATATAGTTAGCTCAAGATAGGGATAGGTTGTAATGAGGTGGACTGGATAGGACTAGCTCAAGATAGGTATGGGTGGTGTACTTAAGCAAGTGTGGCAATAAACTTTTGGGTTCCTAATGCCATAAAGTAATTAATATTTAGTCATTAGTATATTTTTATGAAGACAATTTTTTTTGTTCGCTAAATATTACGTGGGCCTGATAAAATCTGTTAGCTTAGGGACCATAGAATGTTGACCCCTACCTTAGACTATGTGACCACTGAGGCAGGTAGCCATTGTTCACGTGGCTTACGACATTAATCCCACAATATAATGTTCACTCTAAGTACAGGTACTAGATCGGTTGCTTAGAATTTTAAATTCAAATGACTAAAGATGAGAAAATTTTTGAACCACCACTACATTGAAAATAATAGCACTCGTGTAACCCAAATGGGTAGTAAGACGTAGTATTAAAAATAAATAAATAATTGAAAATATATGTTCATACTTAAATTTGCCTAGGTTCAAAGAATGGCTATGCCGCATCTGACAGTTATCGCAGACGGACTGACAAACCATATTCTAAATTGTCAAGTTAAAACAGGACCTCGCTACGCTTGTTCAATACATGTATACATATTAATATTGTGTATCAACAGTGAGAGCTGCTTTTCCGCTTCAGTTGCCGCGTGGTCTAACGCCCTAATCTAGCAATAAACTATAGTATGATTTTGGTAGGAAGAACAGTAGAAGTTAGTTACTAAAGTTACCAAAACAATTTTAATAGATTCATACATCAAGTAATGTTATCTGCAGCTGTTACTTTTGATAGATATTACCAATACCTATAAAATAACACTAATAATATGGTAAAATTGTATCAATGTTGACCACAATAAAATATGTTTGAATTTTCTCTACTGTTCTTCCAACGAAAATCAGGGTACGAGTAAATCGAGGTTCGAATCTTTTTCGAGTGTACTGAGGTTTTTTTTCCCAAAATTGTTTTCCACTCTACCCCCAAGCAAAGTCTGGTACACTTCCTATAAATATAACCTCTCTAATCCCTAAAACCGTTAACGTAGTTAGTACGTAAGCGTAAGACGTGGTGTTAATAAAATGTGACAGCTGCAGATCACATGACTTGACGTATGCATCTATGAAAAAGTGTTTTGTTAATTTTTCCAACTGTCAAAAAAAGGTTCGTTCCTATTTAAATCGTACCGTTCGTATAGTAGGTTAGATCTAAGTCCTTGTTAAATTCACTTGACCCCCCCCCCCCTGCGGGGGCAGTATTGTCTAACGCGCTATTCTCATGTTGGACTAGACGGCCAAATACGGGGAGATCGGGATTCGATCCCTGTTGGGTGCACTGAGTGTGGTGTTTCCACTCTCCTTCCACGAAAATGTGAGTATATTTACTCTTGTTTAAACCTTTCTAATCCCTCTAAGCCATTAGCGTAATTAGTACATAGGCACCCGTCTCGGTGGCGTAGTTAGCTGACGCGCTAGTCACGTTGAGCTAGACTGTCGAGGAAGGGAATATCGAGATTCGAATCTCGGTCGAGTGAACTGGGGGTGGGTGTTTCCTAAACGGCTTTCCACTCTCCCATCACGCAAATGCGGGTTCACTTCCTCTAAATTAAACCTTCTCAATTACTAATCATTATCATAATTAGTACTTAAGCGTGTAGCGCTAAAGGGTAGTAAAACGTGGTTCTAAAAATGATACCCTTGAAACTGTGAATGTGTCTGTCAAGCATACTATATTTATCCTGAGAGATAGCTTTCTTTGTTTGTTACACTATTGAGTAGCTATTAAAATAGGCCCATTGAGTAGTCAGCTACGGTAAGACCTCTCAGAGTAAACGAAGTGCACGTAAAAGCTCTTTAAAATTCAAAACGTCTTTGGTTACAATACATAAATATTTGCACATAAAATTTGAAGAAAGTATCAAGTAGTGGTTATTACATATTTTATGTCTATCAAGATCGTATAAATAACTCGTTTACACAGAAAAGTAGAGGACTCACAACCATTTTATCCTTAAATTACTCATTTTACTTGAATAAATACTTAATTAATGATTGTGAGAGTTAGCTTTAGTTATGAATTAATCTGTATATTTTTTTTAATCACCGCGTTTTACCACCTGTTTAAATTATACGAATATATATGATAATTACGCTAATGGGGTAGGGATGAAGAAGTAAGAATTTTAGGTCCACCCGCATTTTAGTGAAAGGAGACTAGTAAACAATTTTGGAGAGAGAAAAAACACCCAGCACACCCGACTGGGAATCGAACACCGATATCCCTGTCATAAGCAGTCTAGCCTATTCCAAAAGTTACGCCTTAGACTATACGGCCACCGAAGCAGGTCTGAGATGATAACAGTGATAAAATCACACATGTAAAACTACTCCGTTGTTGATTCGAACCCCAGCCCTTCCCATTCAAGATAATCTGTTTTAGTGCGAGTGATGCCATAGAACAGGTATAGTCAACCTTTCCCCGACTATAAGCTGTTGAGGAAATGGCCGGGGCCATCAATGAAACTTATATTTTTAACTCCCAAATATAATAAAACATGAATTAATAATTATTTATTTTATTTGTTTGAGGTATTTAACGTGCATTTTCTGAACCGATTGTGTCAGTACAGGAGAAATTCTATGATCGAGAGCGGAAGGGCCTACCAATTTTGCCTGTAAAGGTATTTTCCCATAACTTCCAGGGTTCTTTTACGTGCCACGATTGACAAGAGACCAATGGCTGTATTCCCCCTCCGAAGGAAGTTGTGCTACGGATTTTTATCGCCCAAGATATAAACCGTCGACCCAGGCTAGGTATTAACCCACGAACATCGGGTCCTGAAGTAAGCACTTTACCTCAAGACCACTTAAGTCGACTTTAACATCGTTAAATACGTTACACATGTAAAATTAAACTTACGAATCTGGAAACGGTTGGATATGCCTGCATTATACCATATAGAAATATTGTCGTTACATACACAAATTCGAATGAATTGAAAAATGATACCTGGACACGGGAATCGAACCCAGCACCTTTGGTTATGTGTGCAAATGCCCCACCACTGAGATATCCACGTTAAACTGTAGGTCCTCCATTTCATCTCACAATCACCCTACCCATTACACATTAGCGTAACTACGTATAACCCGAACGGGTAGTAAGACGCGGTGCTAATAATAATATATTTGCAAGGGTTTTTTTAACTTTATTTCCTTATTTAAGGTTCACTTTCTGAATCGATTGATTATATCAGCACAAAAGAATTTCTCCATGTAAGAACAAAAGGGCCTACCAATTTTGCAGGAAAGATATTTTCAAATAACCCCCAGGGTTCTTTTACATGCCACAATGACATAGAACCAACGGATTTATTTCCCCTCCAAAGGAAGTTGTGATACAGATTTTTATTGGTCAAGAAAAATTCGTCAATACCGGCTATGTTTGAACCCAAGAACATCGGGTGCCGAGGTGAGCTCTTTTACCGCAAGACCACTGAAGTCGACACACAAAAAAAAAATTTATAATTTTAAAGTTAATAATTTTGTTTTGTTAGAAGTTATTCTAATAGTGCCTCAATGATAGATACCACCTCAAAAAAATTATGCGAGAATCAAGACGAGCTGTTTAAATTAAATTTATATTTCATAATTTTGGGGTTGGATGGACAAAATTTTAAAATTATGCCCTCATATATTAGTTGTGTCATTAATGGCTCTTTACAATCAATCTCACCCGCATGTCAGATTCACACTCATAAGGGGTCATCCATGAACCACATAGCACTCCTTAGTATAGTTTTGGATCACTCCCCTACGACTCCACCTGATCAGTCAGTAGCTACATGTAGATTTTTAGCCTGAAACCACCCTTTCTAACCGGTGTTAGTAACTTTTAATGTGAAGATCAAATGTCATTATTTAATAGGGAAGCGTTTGTGTCACTTAAAGATGAACTCAGATTTAATAGGTTTAAGTATGTTTGTTAAAAATTAAAACATGAAAAGTAATATATTTTCAACATTACATAACACCGTGCTGTAACCACCCTCACTCCATTTAACATCATGTGGATATTGAAGCGCACTCATCCTCCTGCCGATGCCCCTCCTTCTCCTCCCCCCCCTCAAATGTTACCTGATTTATGAATAACCCCTAAGATGAGTTTTGTTTGTTTCTGCTTCAACGAAAAATGTCTACAGTGAAATGTTAGAAGAAATAATTTTAATTAATATGACTATCATCAAAGTTATACAAAAGTTTACAAAATATTCATTAATTAAAGAAATATTGATATATATATATATATATATACAAATTATAATCATTGAAACATTTTAAAAGCACCCATTTTTACTACTTATGTTATCTTTGACTAAATAAATATTTGTGTTTGTTGAATACAAACGTACTCATATTTGGTGTTTGATTAGGCGAATGCAAGCAAATGTATCTCCATGTATATAAGAAATGGACAAAAGTCATCTAATTCAAATACCCAAGCGTATGTGCTCTTAAATAAAGACAAGATTGCGGGTGCGCATCCAAAAAGGTGTGACTGATTGTACATGAGCCATTACATTTCATATTTGAATATTATTGCTATTTGTATATTTATAAGAAAAAGTGTATTCATGAACATATTCTATCGTTTATTATGTGATGCACATTTGGAAAATAAAAATAAAATTGTGTTTTAGTGAAGAGAAAATAATTAATTTAAAAAAAATGTAAATCATTCTTTAATTTATATTAGCAAAAGTTCCAGACATTAACTGCAGTAATCACACAATGGAATGCGTGGTTACCCTTGACCACAATTTTCTTTGCTTTGAAGAAACAGAAAAAAAGTTATAATTTGTTTTTCTTCCAAAAAAATTTTTTTAACTAATTAAAAAAAAATGCAATCAAAATATTTGAATTTCGGCTTCAAGATGCATAATTTCTTGCACAGGGGTTACTAATTTTTAAAATTTCAGACCTCTGCATAAGGCAGATATTGCACAACGCTCATGAATGACACACAAACTCTTCATTTTATTAATATATATAAGAAGATTATGACGGTAAGTCAATTGTCTTATTAAAGTTAAAACTGGGGGAAAAAAACCAAAATATCTGTACCCAATTCTGAAAGTTGGCATCTACATTATGTACATAATTGAAAGGATAAAACAAAATACATCAGTGTGATACAACTAGTGGCCCACCAATTATAGGGAAACACTCAATAGCAGATGTAAAATAGCTAAGGATTCTGTTTAAAGAAGATACAGGTTAGAGGGAAATAAACAACTTACCCCATTTCATCATCCTAGCGCCTCTTGACAACAGTTCGTAGAGACAACGAAAACACAACCGACCATAGCCGCGCCACGTGATGGGCTGATCAAGCGCACCAAGGTTAAAATGGCGGCCACTAGAGTTCGCTAAATGTCAAAACTTTTCTAAGAACTTCAGAAAGAAAGCGATGCCTGTTCCACTCTAGCCCAGAACATTATAGTTCTTTGGAGTTAATTATCGAAGCTAAGTTTGTCACACGTATCCCCCTCCTGCCCCTTTGTAATCCTAATATGTTCCCTCACCTTGATCCTCTCCTTACATGTTTCTCCAGGTTTTCAAGCCTATATAATGCTGGTATGGCAGCATGTCTGGCACTCTTGGACTTGGCTCTAGGTTGAGGAGTATGTAGCGTGGCTACAAGTAGTTAAAATGTAAGAACAATTTTCTTTTCCACTTAAAGATTATTTTTTAATGTAACCTTTACTAAACTCACTCTTTGGCCTTTTATAAATTGTTGATATTATAAAATTATTCAAAGATTATGATATTGAGACCGTTTGTTTTGTTGAGATCAATATATATCTAATTTTGAATATTACTGTTTGACTTGATAGATAGACTAAAACAATCATAATAATAAGGTATAAATTTGTGGTTTGTTGATGAATATTTCTTTAATGAATTTTCACTCTTTTGTTTACAATAATGGGAAAGTTTATCTTGTTGTTTGAAATTACTCTTGCGAGTTATCTAGTCTTTTCATTATATTACGTATTTTAATTGAACATGTTTTCTTGTAAAATGGGAATATGAATTAAAGTTTTTTTAATGACTGATTATAGAAGTCTTGAGGACTCACATTTGAATACTGTCTGGTCCAAATAATTGTTTATTTACATATATGCGTATTGTGGAGTGTTATAAATTTGTAAATAGTTTTTTACTAGGAGCTATTTAACTTAACAAGCAAGTTCCTCGTGGAAAGTGATGGTTAAAATAATGTTTATTTTCTCTTGCAAATTTTTAAATGTAATGTTATATGTATACCTTTCATATACATAATATATTTTTACACTCTCTACAACTATCGTAATAATTATTTTTTTGTTATATCATATATGGTTTTATCTGTTGGAATACATATATACACATATTTAATTATATTTTCAATGAATAAATATTTTTAAAAAAGGCATTTTTTGGTTTTTTCCTTAATATTATCAATAGTCAAGAATACCCTTAGGATATTTGTTTACTTATGTGATTATTCATCCTTTATTCCTTTTGAGAACTTATATACTTTAGAGGAAGGCCGCCTAACAATCATTCCCGCAGCCAGATGAGTTGCATGCTCTGAGTTTCAGGTGTGTACTCAGACAAATGAAACAATTACTCAAGCGACTCATTCTGTGTTAAATATTTTTTGTTTACTATTTAAGCCTTCTATTTTGATTAGTTTGGTAAAGGAGGTTTCAATTCAAACCTTAGCCTCACACACAGCTGCCTTCCATCCCTGCCTCTTCCACACCTTAACTATTCAGGTCCTTTCTTGTATCATCTTTCCATGGTCTGCCCAGTGGTCGTTTACCTCCATGTCTTCATTCACTGACATTCTTTATCAAGTTATATCCTCTTTGGACATGACCAAGCCAGGCTAGTTTTCTAGTGACTGATGTGTCAGGTTCTGTGTATCATTCTGATCTTCCCAATCCTGTGTGTGTGCACGCGCACGCATGTGTATTCCACTGTACTTTTCAGGAGATTAATAAGCTTTTTTTGGCAGTAAAATTTGAAAGATTCCACCAACCAAAAATCAATTTGTATATAGGAAATACAATTAGTGGTATACAAGTATTAAAATATGTATGAAATAAAGTGCATTGAGTAAAAACAATTGGTAATAAATAAAATTATAGAATATTAGGAAAATGGTAGATAATGTGTTTATGTTATAATAGCATCAAAATATTGAAGAGTATGTAAATGTGTGTTAGTGTTTTTAAAAATAATTGTTCATTAAGTGTTGTTTGTAGGTCTATATTAAGTTGATGGGATTACTAATTATAGCTTTGGCCCCCGGTGCAAACTAATAATCAGATTTGGCCCTCAGGATTATAAACTTTGAACCACCCTGTACTAGGCCAAGAGAGACTATACTATTATTATTAGCACCGCATCTTACTACCGGTTTGGGTTGTTCGCATTTACGTTAATGTGCGTGAGATCCGAAACACAGTGGAGGCCTGGCGTTCCAAACATTTATAAGTTGTGATTAATACAGGTCTTGCCAGAGGTGAAGGAAGGGTTTGGCAATCAGATAAATCTGTGCCGGGACCGAGGATTGAACCCCGGACCCCCAGCACAGAAGACTGACACATTACTCCTAGACAGCCAGGTCACCAAGAGAGAGACTATAAAAAATACATACAATAAATCCTCATTAAATTATGGAATACATAAGGATATCATTGGCGTGAAACAAATATGAGGACGGTAATAGAAAATAAAAAACTACAAAATAAAATGTCAATTTATTTTATTTTATACACTTATTACTGCTAGAGAATACTGGTTTTGTTGGTATTTATGCATCCGAACAATTTACTATTGATTATTTTACTTCACAAGAATCAAGAATGTTGAACTCATTGGTTGAAACCTTCATACCAACCTGCTTCAAATCATATGCTTTAGTAAACAGGATATTAATTAATATTAGTAGTTTGTGTTTAATAAAGAAGGAGCAGGTAAATGGAGTGAATAGTGAAAGAGGAGAGTGGTGTTAGAATGAGTGGAGGGGAAAGATTTTTCAACTAGTTCAATGAATGCAGTTATTTTGTTCCAATAACTGATGTGTTTTTTTAATTGGCCTCCTTTGTTGAAGGAATTAACTAAGAATCACCGCAGGTAAAAACCTCTCAAAATAAATGTCTGTGTATGGTCCAGAATTCTGTTGCTTTGTGATTTGTGTGAGCCTCGTCTAGTTTTGCAATATATGAAGATAAAGAGAAAGCGAGAAAGAAAAGGCAGATAAAAAAAAGCTTGAACACAACGGATGAGGGTTGGTCTGCCAGACTCAAGCATAGGCCAGTGGGAGAAAAGGAACATAAATTAGAAATTCACCTTTTTTTAATATAGTTATCCCAACCTATTATATATTGCAGTGTTATAGTTATTAAGTATTGTGTATTTTTTTTAACTTTTATTTTGTAGAAATTGATTAATAAAACTATATTTATATTATCAGATTTAATTTATTCTCCAACAAGTCTTTATGATTTCTGACACAAATAACTTATAGGTAAACAAAATAGTATTTTAGTGTTTACTGTTTAGGTTAGTTGAGATTGAACACACATTGTCTTGCAAGTTTACAGTGTTATATTTTCAAACACTTTATTATTTTCATCCTGAACTATGTACTTATATAAACTTGTAAAAGTGGACATAAGTGAGTTGTCCACACTATCTGATGTCTGCTAGCTATGTCAAGTGTTCCAGATGTTTATCAATGTCGGCCTGCCTACCTACCAACTGTCAACCAATGTGTACAAGGTTTTAACTTATTCAAGACACAGAATAGTTTGCATTTGTTAATGTCATGCATGATGTGTAAATAACCTCCAAGATAGCATATCACGGACAACGTCCCGTTTCAGCCGAGCGGCTAAAAGTCTACACATATAGTGGTCAGAGTGGTTAGTGCATTTATCACAGGAAAAATCTTAGATGCAACAATAATAGCCATGTGCTAAATAAATAAATGCTAAATAAAAGAACTCAACTCACACATTTTATTTTTATTTTTCTCAATAAATAAGAGAGTAGGACATCAGCAGTTTAAAGTGAATAAAATGACAATGTATTGTGTAAATATAAGTGTTCATGAAACTCTTCTAAAGTGTTCAGGTTTGGCACAATATTAGGATGAGCCATAAATACATATATACTTTGCTGTTTAATTAATTAATGAGAATACAGCAACATCTAACCTACATTAATTTATATTAGTTCATCTTAATTACTATCTTTTTCAAACAACACAAAATTTAAGAAACAACTTATTGTAATCTAATTAGAGCTGCACATAAAAAAAGTAATAGTTTGAATTTTCTTAAAATTGATAATATATAAAAGAAAAATAGTACTCCGCTGATGTAAAAAATTAGTGTTCTTTTTCAGAATTCATGCCAATATATCTACAATCTTTCACAAAATATATTTGTACAATACTTTAAACACATATACATACAATATTATCTAAAACATACACAATAAAAAATATGAGTAATTTACTTTCTATAATCGTAACAAAACCATCACCAAAATTTATTTGAAATTTCATTAAAAATAGTTACATAAAATGGTTTGTAACTCTTTAAACATTTCTAAACATAGTTACCATAATCAAGGTATATATATACCTACTAATACATATAGAAATATGTTAGATGAGGAATGATGTAAATAGTTAACACTAAAAGTAAGTTTAAAATAATGGTAAATTAACATAAAAAACTAGCCACGATTTGGTAAAACAACAAGTTTCCCATAACAAAAATTCCACAATACACCATATTTCCAATAAAAAATTAGAAATTTATCACCATGGTTAAGGTAATGGGTGATTAAATAGATTGCTTAAGTGTCCAATTTAGCTTTCATTTAAAATAGTATAGAAATTATAATAAATAGTTTGTGGAATGAATAGAAATAGTTGTAAAAATTATTTAATTTAACTAAAGTGAAAGGGTAAATTGATTAATTCATCTCTACTATATTTAATATACACACTTAAGTTTTTGAAAGCATTTTTATATTGTGGTCAAACATCCCAATTCTGAATTAATTTTGAAATAAGGTTACTGTTACTGTATTCTAAAGATTAAATCAAGAATAGAAGTGTTTTAACGTTAGGGCTATCAAACTTGATTCATTGATCCCACGATACCCTCAATTCTTATTGGTATCAAAAGAATCGAGAATCAATCTTAATATTACGATTCTCGTTACTTTGATTCTTATCGCTTAATAAAACTGGCAACTAAACAAAATAGTAACATTCAAAATATGTGATCATCAATTATCTCTTATATTAGTTTGGTTGTTGTTGCCAGCAAATTGTAAATATACCGTCATGGGCCGAATATAATATGACCCTAACATTTTGAGGTGATCTACATGAAAAATAAATGGTCTCGAATATAATACGACTCAACATTATGACAGTAACAAGAAGTAAAAACTTAACAACTTTGACACATATTTTAAAAAAAGTAATAGTTAAGTGGGACTGTCAGAATATATGAATCAATTATAAACAATCGATATATAATACATAGACTAGGGATGGCCATTTTCAATAATATATCATTATATCTATCATTAATTGATATATCACAACGTGTATATTGAAAGCTACGATATTCATATTGAATTAAAATGGCTGTTCTCCTGTAATTATATCCTTTGTTGGTTTAAAATTTTGAATGTTTTATTTATCTCTTTGAATAAAGCAAGTTTAATAAAGCGAGGATCAAAATTGACGTAGTAAATAAAATAAAGCAAAAAAACTGTTATATTTATTTTAATTCACTAGATTATCGATATATTAATACCAAAACTTCATCACTAATTTCTGACGAGCTAACGTGCATAGAATCAGTTATGGCAGATGACTTGAAATTTTTCTAACGTGTGAAATGTGTTCTTCTTTCCATTAGAGAGTCCGCAATTTATTGTATTAATTTTGAATTTATTTGAATTCTTGGTTTTGAAGACATTTAGTGTGTTTAATAAATATCTATAAGATAGTGAGATTAAAGTTTCAAACAACATGTGTTGATTGAGTCCAAGTCTCACATTGAGGGGGGGAGTAGGATATCAGGCACCTCAGATTTTCTATGCAATAATGCTTGGAAAAATAATGAAAAAATAAATGTTCAAGAATCGGAATCGAGAATCGAGGAATCAAGGTTGGAGTTAAAAATCGGAATCAAGAAAAACAGGTATCATGACATCTCTAAATAATTTGATTTTTTTAAACAATTTATTTCAAGATTATCTTTGGCTGGTTTGAGTTATAGCTGTAATTTACTAAAACAACAATATTTATGTTTGAGAGATTGCAACATGCACATGAAACTCTTAAGAATATGTATATGTCAAAAGAAGAGTTATTTACCCATAAAGTTGGAAAATATACTAGCAATCTAGTTGGTTTATTTTTCACCCTTCTCTGCAGTACAGTTCTGTTTTCCAATAATTTATATAAACATTAAAAATTCAACAAAACACTAAAATAACTTCACAAACAAACATCACAACATAGACAAATCTGACAACGCTGATGAAACTGAGCTGATGACTGGCAATATATGATAACATGAAATTTTTGTTCATTGAGTACAAATTTGTTGTTGGGAAGTGCAATGAGAAGACAAAATAATAAATACTTTAAAAGTTAGAACAAGGTTTTAAACTAGAGACACATCACTTATCAAGCTTGGGTGTTCATCAAAATTAGTATTAATCAAGATTTTAGTTTAATTTATAAATTAGTTTTCATTTTCCACCTCTTCACATATTTTTACATACTAGAAAATAATTGTATCATGATTGAATTAAGTTTTTCATTACTTCATTTTAACTTTGCTTCTGTTTGCCTATCATCAATTAGTAAAGACCCATAAGAATAAATATGTTTTAATACTTGTTTCTCTATAAGAAAAACCTCTTTTCGCTTTACGAGGCAATTGCATTATATTTTATTTGTTTCTAGCCAACTCTCCTGTACCTTCTTCCTAATATAATTTAATACTTGTTTGTAAGCAAAATTCATAGCTACTCTTGGTAAAACAAATAACAATATTTCAAATTTGTGGACAAGATGAAGATAGCTTAGGTTCTATTTATCAGTATTATATTGTAGCATAATATATTGGCATTTGTTAAATACAGAAAATTGCGTAAATCACAGAGTCAATAGTGGGTATCTGGCCACAGCAATAAACTTTTAGCCACGAGGCAAAGAAAGATCGAACCCTAATTGAGTGTTGCTGGCCCCCATAAAATAAAATATTTTAAGTTAATATGTTTGTTTTACATCTGTTGGCAAGGTGTGGTGTTTGTGGGAATGGAACCCAGGAGTCCTGGGAGACACTCCATTGGTTGAAATCTAAATCCATTGGCGAATGAGAGTTTTTTCTGCAATTCCATCTTCTAGAAAGTTCCTTTTTAAAAGTTTTAAGTAGGTCTGCAAAAAGGGAGTACGGTCCAGTGATATAAACTAGGGGAGATCCCTCACTAGTGCAATGGCAGTGTGATGGAATTAAAGCGTGCTGTGCTCTATGAAGTACTGGGCGGGCTGAACGTGCACTGCTTTGTTAGCATTCAGTTAGTGCAGGAAAATGATGTCTTAAAATTTATTTTGTGTTCATGCAAAAACAATAGTGTTGGCCTGCTGTTCAGTATACTGTACTAACAAACATAAAGATGCAAAAACTAACTCTCCAAGCGAGTCAATTTCTTTTCACGGGTAGGTAATTATTTTAAGTGTAATAGTGAGTGAGCCATGTTTAACAATTAATACTAGTCTTTTGTCAAGTCAAGTGTGATTTTAAAGTAATATACCATGCACATTTATATGGCATGAGCCTACTTAAGAGCATTGATACCTTCAACTGCTAGGCCAGAGTTTATTTTCCAGGAGGAGTATTGCACTTAATTTTTCTTATGAAGAGAAACTTATCGGGAGAAAAAAGATATTTACATGCTTACATTTCGTGACATGCTGGAATTAATTATGATTGGTTAAGGTGTGGATGCAGGAAACGTAAGAAAAAGTCAATGTTTTTGCAGTTTTTAAAGCAAAACTTTTTTTGGTAAAATAAATATAATATTCATCCAGTAGAAATATAGTTTTTTTTACATGGTAATATCAACAATTGTTAAATATTTGTCATGACCATAGTGGCATTGGATGACAAACTTTTTAAACGAAGAGAAAAAGTTTGTCATTAAATTTTAGGATACCCTTGACATATTTTCAAGAGCTGTTGAGGTCCCCAGGTGAAGAAAATTAAACTATGTTTCTATAAAAGTAATATTTGATCTATTTTGACAAAAAAAAAACCTTTTCTTGCATTCCCTGCATCCCCATCTTAATCTATCTATTCAACACGAAAATTTATTTTTTAAGGCCTAATATCGACCTTTTTATGGATCAAAATTGACAAATGAGGACTTTATTAAAAATATGTTGACATGAAGGTGTGCAACCGATAATAAAATTACAATTTTTACCAGAATTGGGAAAGGTCCGTTCTTGGTTCCTCAGTTTTAAGTTGCATCAATTTAAAGAAAATCTTAATACATACAATGAAATAAATATAGTTGAATACAAATGAATAAAGTTGGTTTAACCGCGTCTCATTACCGTTTCAAGTTATACACTTAAATATTAATAATTTTAATGTTGTAGGAATTAGGAATGTAACTGCATTTGTAGGAAGAAAAAGTGGGTAAACCATTTAGGATAAACCATCAGTACACCCAACTCAGATTATAACCACGATCTTCCAATCAATAGCAATCAGATATATTGTGAGTAATTGATATGACCGTTCAACCATAAAGTGGGTAGTACAATATTAAAGTATAAGGTCTAAAGTGAAGATTGATTTAGTCTTTAAAAGGATGACTTTCAATATGACTAGTTAATGATGTCACATTTACATGTATTTGTGGAGACCTAATGGTTTTAGAGCGATTTATATAATTATTAAGTGGAAAGTTGAAACAAAAATTAAAGATCTGAAATTGATCGCTTTTCGATGCCAAGAATGTAGAATAAAATCCTCCTTATTTTCATTATCATGCTATGATATTCTTAGATCGAACCAACAGTGGTGTCACAATATTCAACTTATATTATTAGTTTAGCTATAGTTATTTTAAAAACATGTAATTTCAATATTTGAATTTATAATAATTAATTAAGTTAATATTCAAAAAGTATTTGAATTGTTGAATATTTGCACATGCTATGTATATTTTGTAAATATGTGTATGTCGTAGACTTCTCAATATCACAATGTGTTTACATGATTTGCTTTTAGCAATAAACTAATAAATGATCAAATTTAAGTTCAATTTTCATTTTTGTTTTACTAAGAAATTATCAAATTTTAAATTTTTAAATCACAGTTCAATTTTCATTTTTGTTTTAAATATAATGAATGTCACCTCAATTATAAGTCTACCATTGCAAATCTATAATGAAAGAGCTTTGTTCAGTCTTCCAGCCTGTATTGAAATTTAAAGTTTTTGGTTCACCATGTGTGTTTATTCAATAGTTAGAAAGTTTTTGATTGATTTAAACATTCACATAAATTAAATAATCCCTATTTCTTTATCTTAACTTTTGATTAATCAGTCAGGAGCTCTACCTTTCACCAAAGCATATTAAATTCCCTTTAATACATGTTCTGCTCAAATGAGTGAAAAAAGTGACTTATAATAAGTCCATAAATATATACAAAGCTTAATCAACGTTTTCTTTTTTTTTAATTTGAATAATGTTATTAAATGGAATGAAATATAACAGTCATAGACTTATATTCAGTATAAGATAGTAATATTTTTGCAGGGAAACTCTATAATAGGCATAGACACTGAAATAAATTCTTTGAATACCAATTTTATGTTTTCTTTCCAAAATATGGCATTAAATTTAGTCAGTACAAAATCATATAAAGTGATATCTCAATTTAAGGTGATCATTCAAAGTTAAGTAATGATTAAGAATAGCTATATTTCTGTCAGAATCAAAAATTAATTTTAAATTGTTGTTAACTTCACTCAAAAATACAACTGACAAACTGAATTATATATTTTTAAAGTTGGGAATGACAAGTATGTATATGTATGATAATTTCTGTAACAGAAGACAAATATAGCAAACCCAAGATTGTTGAAGAGTACATTAAAAAAAAAATACTATCATTGAAGAAAAATAAAATATAGTTGCCAGCAGGTTTGATTTTTAGGGGTGCAAAGAGGATAATATTAAAATCTCTCAAGAAAATCCATTTAGAAAAATCTGAAATAATCATATTACATTTTGTGATAAATTAACTTCATTTTAAGACGAAATAAATTAAGTTTGGAATTTATAAATGTGTATATTATATCTAACTAGCAGAATTATCTGGCATTGACCTTGGTAGCCCGTGGATTGCGTGGTTACCATTGGTATCGCCAGGTACTTCTGCTAGTTAGATATAATTTACAAAATGCTTAGTTCCAAACATAATTAATATATTTCATCTTAAAATGATAAGTTTTAAATGTGTTTTAACTTCACATTTATATATATTTATTTTAAGCTTTGTAGTTGAATGCGAAATTTTACTCTAGAATTGAAGTCGAAGCAACCAAAAATTCAAAGTGAAGTTGAGGTTATCAAATCTTCCCACACTCCTAACATCTCTTCTGCACAATTAATTAAAATTAAATTAATATAGTGCCACCAATGTAGAGGTAACCCACCATTGTATAAGTCCTTATGTCATCTAACTTTTCCCAAGTATTTTATTTTTATTTTCCTTTTATAAATATATTATCTCAATTTTTTAAGGTTATCTTTAGTCTATGATTCAGCATCCTTAAAAGGTATATGGCTGCCAAAAGGAATAACTTCAAACACCAAAATGCAGTCTGACAATTAAGTAAAACATTCCCTGTACTTATATGAATGATCAACTTACAAAGAGCCGCAGTCAAACAAATCATCCGATGGAAGAACGTCACTGGCATTCACTTAGCTGTAGCCAGTGCAGCCATGGCCCGTATGAGGGCAGTATTCTCCTCCCGTAGCCGCTCTTTCTCTTGTGCCAGCTCCCTCTGTAACTGAGCTACCCTAGCCTCCAGCGTAGCTATCTTGTGATCCCTGTCCTCCAGAAGAGAGAGAAGACGCCTGTTCTCTTCTTGTGCTCGCTCCAATAACTGTTCGAGAACACCAACAAAGTGTTTTGAAATACTACATGTAAAACATTATCATAAGGCATTCATAAGAAAAACCTCTTTTTGCTTTATGAGGTAAATGTATTATATTTGGAAGAAGGTATAGGAAAGGTGGATAGAAACATATAAAAGACCTGAACAAAATATGGCTTTTACAATGAAAAGAAAAAAACAGTTCACACTTTACATTGCTGCCATTAGACAGAGGTAGTGGTTGCCTCTTAAAGAAAATTGATAGAATGAAACCTAGGTCGGAGGATTGGGCGGTGACGATCGATTTTCTTTAAGAGAAAACCATTACCTCTTTGGCCAATGGCAGCAATGTAAAGTGTGAACTGTGTTCTTATCATTGTAAAAGCCATATTGTGTTCGTCCCTTTTATATATTTCTATCTACCTTTCCTATACCTTCTTCCAAATATAATACAATTATAAGGCATTTAAATTTTTTATAGGGAGTTAGAATGTATGATTAACAAAACAGATGACAGCAAGGTATATATTTTAATATTATAATCAACCTGTCGTAGAGAGGTTTAAAAATGTGTGTGCAGTAAGAAACTATCAATGTTACTATCTTGTTCAAGCTTTGTTTAGCTAAGGGTGATGGGAGTTGGAAATAAGCAGCCAGTACCTCATCAGGATTATCCCCAGTAGGTGTTCCAGGACGCGGCCTGGTGGGAGCTTCCACGAGATGAACTAAGCTGCTCACCGTGGAGTCCGATTGATTCAAGCTGTCAAACTCCTGGTTGTCTTCATCGTCTGCTTCTAGATCTGAAGGACTGGAAGACAAACAAATCTCACAGCACTTAATGAATTTCCAAAATATATCAATTATGAAGGGCTTAACTTGAAACTACAAATTTTTAAGCTATTATCATTATCATTATTATTATTATCATCATCATCATTATTACTAGCATTGCGTCTTACTACCCGTTCGGGTTATACGCACTTACGCTAATGTGTAATGGTAGGGTGATTGTGAGATGAAATGGAGGACCTACAGTTTAACGTGGAATCCGAACCACGGTGGAGGCCTGGCATTCCCCACATTCACAAGATGTCTTGTCAGAGGTGAAGGAAGGGTTTGGTAATCAGATAAATCTGTGCCGGGACCGAGGATTGAACCCCGGCCGCCAGCACAGAAGTCTGACACCTTACCCCTAGGCTGCCAGGTCACCCTTTTAAGCAATTGGTAACAGAAATTATAGAGACTTGTGAAAGTGATAAAATAGCAAACTTACAAAAAAATAACTATATTATACTAATATACCGTGATTAGTTTACTCAAAAAGAATTAAAGTTTTTTTTTATGATATACGAGACATGGCAAACAAAATATTTCTAGTCATTTGTACAAAACTTTTAACAACTTTTTCAAAATTGAATTTCAAATATTTTCACTTTAAAAGCAAATATTTTTAAAGATTCAAAGGATTCGAATTTGGATTCAAGATTCAAAAGAAAATTTAATATTTGGATTCGAGAATTATATTATTCAACCCATCTATAATTTAAATACAATGCTAACTAAGTCTTATTGATAACAATAAATACAAAATATAAACAATAAAATGAAGATATAATGGCATCCATCCCTTAAGCTATTAAAACAAATTTTTAGTCCAAAATATAACATTTAACACCCAATGCATTTAAGTAATATTGCCATGGTATATCAGGCCTATTCTTCGTCAGAATAGAGAAGTTACTCTAAAAATGATTGTGATATTTGTATTTTAAATAACTCTTAGACTAGAGGTGTGCAAAGCTTCGAAAACTTGGACTTTGCTTTGAATATTCACTCATTTTGACTTAGATTCAAGAGTAAGACTCTAGATTTGACAATTAAGTAGTTTCAACAAAAAAAAGTATTTAACATACATTTATGTTTAGTTTATTTTGTGCTGATATTTCCATCACAAATTAGTGTTAGCGTAAAAATAAAGTTAAGTGATTTTATCACATTTTGTGATAATAACTTATCATTTTAAGATTAAAATTATTAATTATGTTTGCAATATGGCATTTTGTAAATTATATTTAACACCTTCATTTGCATAGTTATGCATAGTTTTGTTATCTAACATTAATTTTTTTTTTATATTCAAACTTTGAATTAACTTTAGGAATATCTCATTTATTCTATCAGACTTCGCTTTGAACTCAAAAGTTGTCTTTGCACACATTTATATTGGACATTTAATGTCCTGGTAAAAGTGTAAGTCTTACGCTCGGTAATTAGAGTTCAACTGAGTAGAGGGTAATTTGGTGAAGTATACATTCTCTACATTCCCTTGAAAATGAAAGGCTGTATTCTTAAGATCTATTATTTTTTTCTTATTACCCAATTTTTCCTCTTCTTGCAATTTGTATTAGTGTGTTTATTTTATTTTCTCCTAAAAATGGTTCAAAATCCACATTTTCTCAAATCTCAACCCCTAATTTCTATTTTTTAGATAGTTCGATTTTCATTATTTGATTCGGATGTAATTAATTTTAATTTTTTATCTGCCAGAAAAAAGATATCATACTTTTTTTAGCATTGCGCCTGACTACCTGTTCAGGTTTTACACATACATATTAATTATGCTAATGAGTTTGAGATGAGGGAGGATGAATTTAAAAGAGGTATACCCGCATTTGTGTGGAGAGTGGAAAACTATTTTGGGAAAACCACCTTCAGTTCACCCGAACAGGATTTGAGCCCCAATCTCCCTATCTTCGACAGTCTAGTCAAACATGAGAGTGATGCCTTAGGAAATCATAATTAAATAATATCAATGTTGGTTATAGTGTGGATTTGCATTCATATAAATGGTAATGGTTTGGGGTCTTATTGTTGGGTTTGTCCTAAAGTTAGGTTGTGTTAAACAATTTATAAAGCATGAATATCAGGGAGTCGAACCGAAACAGGAACCGATAACCGACATTAATATTTATTTTTAAGGAACCAGAATTGGAACCATTAAATAATTTAGGTTCATAAAAGTTCTTAAAGGTTGTTAAAGGTTCTTAGTTTTACAGAATTGTATATATTTGACTTTTTTTTTCTTTCCTAAGCTTGGTTTAATTTTGAAATGTTGTTTTTCCCCCTTTCTCAGTAAGTTCTGAAATGGCTTAAGCTAGAGGTTTAAGATGTATTTAGCCTTGATAGACAGCAAAAAATACCACATTCCTCAGAAGTTGAAATACAGAAATTAAGAAATCATCTCTTTTGGACATGCAGTCTAAGCCTATTGTATTTAGTACTTCTTAGAAGTGAAAACTGGTAATCTGGTGGTTGGTTGAACAGCTTATAATAGCGGGAAAAGGGAGATGGAGGGTGGCAAAATGCAAACTTTAAATTCTTTCCCTCAAGTTTAAATTAGGAAGTATCGCTCAGTGAACGTGTTCCTTGTGTACAGTGCGGGGATGATCATTTTTTTTTTGTTAGTAAGTGGTTTAAGTAATATTAATGATGGGGTGTGTTAAATAAAACTCAGTTCGGAAGTTTTTTTACTATGAAATTGACGGTGACAGATAAATATTCAAATTAGAAGGATGCACAATTGTTACTTAAGTATGTTATATATATTTTTTTTAATCTAGCAATACTTTTGATCCAGAGTATTATTTCCAAAGTAGTTGACCACTCTCCTTCCATGCAAATGTGTATACACTTCCTCTAAATACTAAATTATAACCTTCCTTATTCATTAAAAACTCATTATTGAAATTAGTACATTTATGCAGCCCGAACTGATAGAAAGACGCTATGGCAATTTTTTTTAGAAAAATTAAAGAACCAGAACACTATCAGGAACGGAAAAGAACCATAACCTTTACTGTGCTCTAACTGGAACAAGAACCATGAACTTTAAAATGTTTGTTTATAGAATAGGAACCAGAACCAATAAAAAAGTTGGTTACACTGCCTGATGAATATAACTAATAAAAAATTAGATTTAAAAAAATCTTGAATCTAAGATTTTTCCAAATCCTCAAAAATGTTTAAGGAATTGAGGGGTTCTCAAATTCAAAGACACATTCATGTTTAAAGTAGAGATGGGCCACTCGAATCTTTGAATCCACGGAATCCTGACAAGTATTAGAAATTCAAGGATTCAGTGTTTTACTGGATTCGATGATCGAATCTTTCACCTCATAGACAAAGTATAATATTTTTAATTCAAAAATCACTTAGTTAGGCCTACTTGAAAAGCACAACTTAATCTGTAATATTTATTTTGTCGGACAAAAGAGATAAACATGAATAAAATCATTATTTAAAAAAAAAATTGTTAGGTGTGGAAAATCTTACGTGTCTAGTAGCCTACCCTCCTATCTCTATAAGGAAACTTGGACAAACCGTTTCGGAGCATGCTCACTTTTAAAACTTTCACCTTACGAACAATCTTTTAAATATTTTAAAAAACACATTAAACCTTTAAAAAAAACTGAGAATTAAAACTAGAATTACAAACTCAAAATAAATCAAACAAATTACGGCTTTAAACATAAATAAGAACACGTATACAAAGTCGGCCGCCATGACGTATATTATGTTTACTCGCCCGAGTGATGATTAAAATAAAGATACTGTTAATTCTTACTAGCCAACTGGCTTTAATTATCTACAACTATGCAAAGAACCCCAATCTATTGCATACGACCCTTAAGTTAGACATTTTTTTGGGTTTTATGAAAAATAAATACTGTCAACCATCAGACACCAATAAAACTGTTTATTTATGCCTACCAGCCTATATATCGTATATCGATTGTTTGTTTAGAATCGATCCAGGTAATCTGATCACTTAGTAAGCGCTCTCGAGTTTTAAGAATCAAATAACGACTTGCTAATTCATTATTTGTTTTTAAATTGATTTTAACTAAGAGTTTATTATTTTTTTAAATATGTTATTGAAGTAATTGTAAAAATATTCAAGCATACTCCTGCCTTATAAAGTGTTAATTAACATATTGTAGTTGAAAATATGTTAGTGTTTTAAATAGAATGTATTCTCAGAAATCGATATATCACAAGAATCGAATATATTTCTTGTTTTCTACGCGAAGATAGATAATGGATATATAAGAAAATAATAATAAAACATACTTAGGCATTATTGAGTTCACTATTTTCAATGTATGTTTAATTGTTAAACATGGTGTTTTAGTCTTTATTAAATATATCTATTTTGTATTTTTATTTTTGCTATCTTAGTAAAATAAATTATAATCCTTCTATGAGGAGTATAACCAGGCCTAATTTGTTTATTTCACATGTTTTTTTAGAAGATTAACTCATTTTAACCCGCCTCGGTGGCGTAGTTGGCTAACGCTCTGGTCGTGTTGAGCTGCTCGACTGCTGAGGACGAGGAGATCGAGGTTCAAATTCTCGGTCGGGTGAACTGGGGGTGGTTTTTCCTAAATGGTTTTTCACTCTTCCTCCACGCAAATGCGGGTTCACTTCCTCTAGTTAACCTTCCCAATTCCTAATCTATTAGCGTAATTAGTACTTAAAGCATATAACCCAAATGGGTAGTAAGACGCAGTGCTAAATAAATAATAATAATAACTCATTTTAACAACACTTTTAAAAATAACTAAAAGACACTCAAATTTTGATTGATTTCATTTTAAACATTAATATGAGTCTAGATTGTTTAATTTGGCTGGATTTTAACCTGTGTTTTGTGAGGGATGGTTGGGGTTGATTAAAATTGAAAATATGATTGAAATAAATCTTTATGTACAGTTTAGACCTATATTGGGTAATGTAGGTATATTTGTAAATCATCAAAATTTCAACCAATTTGATAGGATTTGGATTCAAGATTCGAAAATAAAATGTAGATTGAGATTCGAGATTCGGATTCGAAAAATAGTGGATTCGACCAGTCTATAGGTTTAAGGTTTAAAAAAAAGTTGCAACGCTTTAGGTGGGGAAATATCTTGATTGAAAAAGCTCCTCATGACATGCCCTCAAGAGATGTGTCTAATCGCCCATCCTCGCAAATAAACTCACCTCTTATTCCTCCTCTGTGTATAAGTTTTCTGCGATGCTCTCTCCTGTAACATGGAATTGAACCAGAAAGTGAACCTAAAAGTTTTTAATTCTAAACTACTAGGGGATCTGCAAGCTCAAGTCGAGCTCAAGCTAGTTTCTTAGAAGGTTTCAGTTTTAAATGAGAATAGCATTGATATTTTTACAACAAAAAAAAACATGAATTGTAAATTTAAAATAAACTTGTTAGTTAAAATATCAACTTGAGCTAGGTATAATAAACAATATGTTTGATTTTTAAATAAACTTGTGATAGAAACTGATACTACTTACGACTGGCCCATCATTTCGCTTCCCATCTGGAGTGCAGCTATTTACATGGGGCATACATTGAAACTACCCCAAGAGAGGAAAACATTCAGACAAGTGGAGAGAAGAGTAAATAATGAATAATACATCACCAGAAAAACAAAAGAGCAAATATAAAATATAGAATATTGCCTAGCCCATGAATATTGCATATTTCTACAAACCTATCATCAACCGTTTCCAGCCTGTGGCCGGCTGAGTTTAGTAAAATGGCTCCACCTTCCTTTATATTTCTACCACTCTTCCTTTTTTAATTGCTTCCATTCATCTCCTTTCACTTGCACACATTTTGTTATCTGCTAGTTCCATCTCTTTATGGTCTTTATTGCAGTTTTTTTCCTACCTACTTCACTATATGATTAGCATTATTAAAATGTAAATTAACTATCAGTAATTTTTTCCAGCCTATGGCCGGATTAATTTAGTAGAATGCTTCCATTTTCCTTTTTAATTCCATCATTCTTTCTCCTTTATTCACTTCCATTCTTCATCTCTCACTTGCACACTTTATGTTATCTTTCTTGGTCTCCCTTGTGGTATTTTATCTACATACTCATCTCTCCGTCATTCTCTTTGGTATTCTCTCCTTTTCCATTCTCATTATATCATTCCATCTCAGCCTTACTCCCACCACTATCTCCTTTACTACCTGTACGCCCCCCATTCTCCTTGCCTCTACCTCATTCCTAATATTGTTTCTCCTTATGAAAGCTAACATGTCATGTTCCACATACTTCATTCCGATGCCCCCCTTCCCCTCCTCATCTCTTGCATTCACTTTACATACTAGTTACTACAATACAAGTTGGTAGAATGACTAAGTATCAAGCTCAACTAGTCTGATTTGTATGTGACGAGGAGGTCATAATTTAAATACCAGTCAAAAGTAGCAAGGATGGCTTTTCCTAAATAGTTTCCCACTACCCCTCCACACAAAAGTGTGTAAATTCCCTTCAAATTTCACCTTCCTCAACCATGCCTCATTAGTGTAATATATAATATAGCCCAGACAGGTACTGAAACGTAAAGTAAAGAATAAATTTACAAATAAACAAGAAACTATGAAAAGGTACTGTGCTATCCTAAAAATAGTTTCATTTTTTAAATTCAAGTCAATGAATGACACTTAAACATACATAAATTAATATGAAATCCAAGCTAATGTTTTAGGGGATGTATAGAATAGATATTTTATTTATTTTACATCATTTACATTTATATGTTGATAGCACATTATTTTTAAAAGTATGAAAGTATTCACCTCTGTTGGGTCAGCTCTATCCATGTGTTCGTTGTGCTGTGTATTGCGCCGAGTCTCAGCTGTCATGTTCTGGGTCTCATCTTCATCTTCCCCTGTGCTGCCACCTGTTGACTGAAAGAAAAGCTTTACTGGTAACCATGTTTAGGTGTTGCCCAACTTAGTAAGTTTCCACTAGCTCGCATTAGATGGACCACATTTGTTTTTTATTCTTTACAATATTTTTAATTAGACTGCGTTCACCTATCCGCATCATAAGCATCGAACATCGGCAATGTCAATAAGAATTTCAGGGGGCAGATTAAAATCCGATCTGTGCAGTACATGTAGATGATGTCATCTGGAATGCTGAGTAGTACATACACTCCACACTAAGAGATTTAGTTCACTGAAATGAGCAGTTCATCATCTAGGTCAATATTTTGCCGCCTTCTTCGGTGGTCGTGTAGTCTAACTCTCGCATTAGACTAGACTGCCGATGACATGAGATCAAGATTCGAATCTTGGTCAGGTGTAGTGAGTTTTTTTTTTTCAAAATGGTTTTCCACTCTCCCTCCACACAAATATGGGTATACTTCCTCTAAATACAACCTTCTTAATCCCTCAAACCATTAGTGTAAGTGGTACATAAGCGTATAACCCGAACATGTAGTAAGACAATGCTAAACAAAAAAATTGCAAATTACTTCTTAGTTTATTGTTTTATAAACTCATCATTCGCCACCGATAGAAGTACAGCCTTAAGTTTAGTCATTTGCAACTGACCTACATCCTTCAGTTTAGTCCTCCACCAGCTCACGAACTAACATCCGTGAGGAACGCTTTTAAAGTTTATTTAAGGGTGTTCACGAATGAAGACTTGTTATTTTCGGCAAAATAGCTGTAATAATCTTGAAAACAAAGAAAATAATACTAAATAACATTTTAAAAAATATTTTAAATCAGAAAAATTAATACTCTAAAGTCAAATTAGATTTATTACAACAGCACCAGCTGTTAGAAGCTTTTAGGGGTGCAGTTAGATTATTTGTCTCTAGTAGCCTATATCCTAATGACCACCCATGTCATGGATGTCATTATAGATGATAGGAATCACAAATGTACATGTTAGAACTGAAGTATAGATGTTGGGAACAAGCTCTTTTGGAAATTTTAATGCTTGGAATGCTGTAGGCGCAGTATACTAAATAATTTGATGTGTGATACATGTGGTCAATTAAATGGGAGCTAGTGGATGCTCACCTTAAGAAGGAAGTTACATTAAACCCCAAAAAGACATTTTTTCTAAAAATAAATGTTTTCTTTTTAAATCATAATCAAGAGTTTGAATATAAATGGAGTAAATACAAACACAGATGTGACCCTGTAAATGTTTGAAATTAGAAGCATTATTTTAATAGTAAAAATTTTACACATAAAAAATATTCAAAACTATAAATCTGTTATTGATTTTACTTTAATGCTGAGAAACTTAACTGTATTTGTTTTAGGAATATACAAGGGAACTGTATTACTCTTGGGGAACTAAAAAATTAAATTCATTCACAAGTTTTTAATTCCATTATGGTGGCAACCAATAAATAGTTCCATGAATAATGGGTCACTAGGATTGAAGGGCTTTAAGCAATCAATGACAATGTCAAAATCCAAATGCTGCAGTAATTTGATTATTATACTTATTATTATCAACAATAATATTTTATGAATTAATAAAACTCAGTAGTATTGTAATTCTTCGATTCTAAGACGTACATTTTTTTCCCCTTTGAACATCTCGAAAAATAACGTGCATCTTAGAATCGCATTTCTATTTTCAACCAATTTTCTCAATGGCCCAGATGATGATATACTATGGGATAGTGAAGATAAAGATGGATCAGAAGAAAGCCTGATACTTATTCAGAAGGAAGTAAGAATAACATAGCTACCAATAAAAAAAGATACTAATGTTGTTAGTAAATTTAATTCTATAATAAAAATATTTCTTAGACAGAGTATTTTTTAGCTTTTTATTTATTTTCCTAGAATCAATGCTTTATTCTGTTGGTGATATTGAAAAATTAAGGTGTGTCTTACAATCGATGGTGTCTTAGAATCAATGAAATACGGTATGATGAGTACCCTGTGAAATATTTTGTGTACCTACCACATTTTAGGAAGCATTGAAAGAGTTTAAGCTTTCGACAAGATAGCATTTTCAATGAATCACTTAACCTAGATCATTTTTTACTAAATTGTAACCTTAGAACACTATTTAAATCTAATAATAATTAATGTGGAAACACTGTACAGTTATTTAAAGTAAATTATAAGGAAGGAAGTCAACCTGAAAGGATAGTAAGGTTAGGCCTTTATTAAAATAATCTTCTCTCTTCCTTTCTTCATATATTTTTCAAACTTTTTATTGAGATTAGTGACGAGTGTATAAAGAAATAAGTTTAATTGTTTTCTATTAAGGCCTTCCATAACTAGCCTTTCAGTGTGGCTTTCTTTTCAATTACTTACATTACATACTGTAAAGTGTTTCAACACTTTTTTCATATATTTCTAAACCACTAGGCTAATATATTTTATAACATAATAATTAGAAATACATGTGCAAAATATTACTTAAAGTGATAATAGTTTCTGAACATATTGTGAATGTGATCTAGTGGCTAATACCATGTGTGTATAAGAGACTCTCACTTCTGTGGAAGGGAGATGAACCACCCCGGTACTACGACGCTTCTCACGCAGTTTCCTACGGTCCCGCTGCTGTTGTTTGCCCTTGTTCAAGTGGTTTGCCCTGTAAACAAGTAAGGTGCATTCATAGGTCAGTTGTGATAGTATGGATTCCAAACTGTCTCGCCATCTGCCATAGCGCTTGTGAGAAAGAGATGAAATGTTACTAGAATGAAGATTTTGAACAAAGGAATCACTGTTCATTGCACATTTTACAAATGTATTACCCACCTCAGTGGCGTAATTAGCTAACGCACTAGTCATGTTGAGCTATATTGCCGAGGATGGGGAGAGTGAGGGTCGAATCTCAGTCATGTGAATTGGGAGTGGTTTTCTCTCCCTCAATGGTTTTCCACTCTCCTTCCACACAAATGCAGGTTCCCTTCCTCTAAATTAGACCTTTCCAATTCCTAATCCATTAGCGTAATTAGTACTTAAGCTTATAACCCAAAAAGGTAGTAATATGAGGTGCTAAATAATAAATACTAATGTATTATACCAGCATAACAAGATAATTATGTTGAATTATTATTGTTTTATAGGGCTGTATATCTTATTGCCTGTTCATGTCATTCATCAATTATACTAATTTAGGGACAAAGAACAATAAAGTTTAGTCTTAAGTAAATGTATTAGCATTTGTTGGAAGAGAGCAATGGTAACATTTTTTTAAGAACTGGGTTATACGCTTATGTTCTAATTACGCTAATGGTTTTAGGGATGAGGAAGGTTATATTTATAGGAAGTGTACCCACATTTTTGTGGAGATAGAGTAGAAAACCATTTTGATAAACTTCCCTCAGTACATTCGACTGGGATTTGAACCTAGATCTCATCTTTTGACATTCTAGTATAATGCGAGATCAATGCCTTAGACCATGCGGCCACTGGATTAATAAATAAATATAATTTAAAAGTTAAATTAGTTCATAATGGAAAAATATTAGACCAAGCATGTGAACAGAACCAGGCCACTTTCACAAAATTACCAACATTTGTGTCTTAGTTTACCATAATTATTCACTTGTCTTCGGCGTACAAAAATAGCACTTTTAAGAAATAACAAAATAGTTTATATTATCTGTATCTTCTAACATTATTAAGTCGAGGTCAGACAATGTAATTCCTTTGAGATCAAACATTTAACAAGTTATCAGGATTTTTAATGAGTAAAGGGTACATGGCAATATTGCAACCAACGTTTAGCTTTTCCAAGTTTGTACTCCTACTATATTGTCAAATATAAACTTTCAAATAGTAATGCTATATAGTGCATTTTTTAAATTATGAAAAAATAAGAGGCCATAAAATCGTAAAAATAGTTGTATTTCTATACATCATCATAATTAACTCTATCCAGCCTATGGCCGGATCAGTTTAGTAAAATGTCTCCATCTTCTATTCTTCCACCAATCTTCCTCCATTAATTGCTTCCATTCTTCTCTTATCACTTACACATTTTTTGTTCTCTCCAGCTCTTTCTTGGCTTCATTTAAGAGTTTTTTCCTACATACTTCATCTCCTTCATTCTCTTTGGCATACTCTCCTTTTCCATCCTCATTACCTGCTCATACCATCTCAGTCTTGCTTTATATACTATCCCATGTACTCCCTGTACTCCCTGTACTCCCACTCTGTCCAGGTTAACGTCATTCCTCATCCTATTTCTCCTCCTGACAGCGAACATGCTCCTTACAAATTTAATTCCCATTGCCTCCCCTTTTACAGTTTCTCTTACATTCAATGTCCCTGTTTCTGCCGCATGTGTGACAGTGGGTAAAAAGTATGCCCTTACACTTCAAGGGCACTTCTCTTTAGCTTTACTAGGACTTATCCTCTTCCTCTTCACTACCATACTTTCCCCCTTTCCCATAGTAAGTGTGATCCTACACTCTTTCACATCCTTGTGCTATTTCTGTAGCTCATTTTACCTCCCAAATTTCCTTGCCACTTTATGACCATTTCCCCTACCATTACAAATTGTAGTGGTGAGTGACTCCATTTTTTGTTTGAAATTTATTCGTACATCTCTTCTCTGTCGTAACACAACTCATGTTATCTTCTTCATACATGCTCTTCATGATCATTAAGACTCCTCTTTCCACTTCAGCCTTCTACACTGCTTTCCAGACTATTTCTATCCACACTATCATATGCTTTCTCCACATCCATGAATACCAATACCAAGTCCCTCCCAAATCCATAACATCTAACCATCAGTTGTCATATAACGACGATCAAGTCTAGTATAGACCTCTGTTTCCTAAAATCTGTGCTGTTCCTCTCTCCAATTTCCTTCCCTTTCTCATTTCCTTTTCCAGTATCTTCTCAAATATTTTTGTACAGGGGCACATCAGCGTTATTCTCCTGTAAAATGTACATCTCTTCCTGTGTTCTTTCTTTGAAATCATTACTATTAACTCCCCAGTATTTTCGTACATTTTACTGAAACTTCATTAGATTTGGCAGTTATGCAATAGCCATTTGGTATCTACCCTCTTTTTGTTGGTTCTCCCTCATATTCACACACACTTTACTAAAATTCAGTATTCCACCAACATCACCCTGACAAATAGAAAGAATATTAAACAAAGAGTAATCCATAATTAGATGTACAACTAAACAAAGAGTAAGCCATAATTAGATGTACAACAAAACATAAAGATATCCTTAGTTGTATATTACTGTTTAGAAAGCTGTTTATAAAAAATATACAATAAAAAAGCATATAGACTCAAAAAGACATAAATGTATGATTGGCTTAGAATTATAGAAAAATAAAATATTAAAAAAAACCTCTTAAAATGTGTCTTTAAATAATTTTAGTTGGTTTTTTTTTAAACTCCATTAGAACAAATGAAACCATGCATCAACCAAAATGATTAAGAGTTTGGCACAAGGCCTTTATAAAACATAAATCAACATTAGCATTGTTTCTTACATAGAAGCTGTTATCCTACAAGTCTAAAAATATTTCAAAAAATAATGCAATCATGCCATAAAGAAACTAAACACCAAGCCCAAAGTACCAAGATTAAAGCCTAATGCACTGCAATTTAATATAAATAGGGTGAAACGGTGCCTAAAAATCACCAACAGCTTATAAATTTATAATTACTTATTAATGCGCTGTAATATTAATTTTCTATATTTTTTAATTAGTACAGTTACCCACTAACAGCAAGGCTATTAATGACTTACTTTAAGTGGTAAAGACAGTGAGGGTTTGAAGAACTTCACCTACATTGGCATGGAGAAGGAGCTGGAAACTATGAGTATATTTGAACCTAATCCTTCTCATCATTGGCAATATTGTCTAACGAGACCGTGACTACTGATATGGGTACAGATTCTATTACTAAGGGGAAATAAGAATAGTGAAATCTTGCCTTCATGGCTGTGATGGTGTGATAATTGAGTTAATAAAATTATCTCACCTGTTGACATGCTCCGTTAGTGGTTGCCTGACTGTAACACACCTGGTCGTTCTCTTCTCCTTGGCCCGGCTCAAGGGCTTGGGACTGGCATCATGCTCAGTACCAGTCGGGAAACTACACCCGATATTGAGTGACTCGGATGTCTTCATGTCACCTCCTCCATCATCGCCACCACCTGGATCTGGTCATAAGTAGTGAGCATCAGTAATAATTGCTTGATGGTTTGTATTTGTAAATATTTATTCATACTATAGTTTAACAAACTATAAGAAATATAATAAGCAAGTAGCTTAGTATAAATCATATATTATATATTGCTGCCGAATGCTTATTTTAAAATTAAGTTTAAATAACTGATTTTGATGTCTAAAAATGTTTCTAAAATAAACTATGTTCAAGCTCTAAATAACACAATCTAAAGGAATAGTGAGATAGTGAGTTTTTCCATGATGTAGTTTAAGAGGGGGTGTATGTGATGAGGCTGTGCTATGAAAGAGAAGAGTCTGAGGGCTGTGCTTCAGGATGAGCTTCAACCGGATTGAAGAAGGGACAGAGGAGGTTAGGTAGGTAGAACAGATTAGAAGTCACTTTTTTTTAATCTATTATATTATTTTATATGTACAGTATTAATACTATCCATCAAAAGAAACAGCTACAGATAACAAGACTTGACATATGAATATATGAAAATAGTTTTGGTAGCTTTTGTAACTGTCAGACACTAAAGTCATCAATAACCTACTACCAAATAAACAGGGTCGTCAGGGGACTGGGAGAGCGAGGCAAGAGCCATATTGAACTAGGCCCTAGATCTCACTTTTATTCATTTTATTTATTTATTTATCACCGCGTCTTACTAACCGTTCGGCTTATACGCTTAGGTACTAATTACGCTAATGGATTAAGAATTGAAAAGGTTGAATCAAGAGGAAGTGAACCCACATGCGATTGGAGGAAGAGTGAAAACCATTTAGGGAAAACCACCCCCAGTTAACCCGACCAAGATTCGAACTTCAATCTCCCCATCCTAGGTAGTCTAGCTCAACACAAAACTAGCGTGGTAGCCAACTAAGCCACCAAGGTGGTTCAGGGCTCATTTTAAAGAGGGCCTTCTGGGGGAGGTCAAGCTACACAAAAACTCTAAAGCAAAAAATATTTTTATGAACTACTAAACACTAAGAAATAAAGTATTTAGTAAGTTTGGATATAGATTGAATTTCAATTAAACTGATTTTGTAGAAATATCCTATTGCAAATGAATGCAAAAAATAGATTTAAATATGAGTATGGATTTTCAACGCTTTGCTGCACCCCAAAATATCGCCAGGTTGTAGAAGGCAAGGTGGACAGAGAGAGAAGGCCACAGCCACACATAGCTAAAAATAGTTAGGCAGTATTTTTGAGCTATAATATTTTTGTCTGGACCTAAATTTATGTTTACGCACACACTGTTCACTGTGATACAACTAAACTGAAGCAGGGGATTGAATAGGTCAGTGTATGGCCACATGTAGTAGCTATGAAAATCTAGTTACACTACTAATGTTTCACTTTTTGCCTCTGTTTAATGCTAACTAGTTGATTTTATAGTTAATTTACTGTGTCAATTATTATCAAAGTTCAACATAGTTTTAAGTTTTTAATTTATAAATCAAATTGTATAATGAAATGTAATTTTTAAACTGGTGAAAGTAGAATAAAAGGGGATAAGGAGTTTCTGAAATTACATCTTTTAACTCAGCTTAGCTTGTAGCCTGGATTTATTGTAGTGCTATGTGTCTGTGTTAGTTCAAGTTAAATTAATAGTGATAGTAAGTATACTTTGTTTTATATTTTCTGTCATCACATCTCCCTACCTGCTTAGGTTACACAGAATACTTGTAATGCAAGTTTGTTGTTAC
>CABFOW010000490.1:111409-151110 GCA_902141385.1 Timema californicum | reverse complement strand
CCCCAACCCTATATTTTGTGGACTTCCTTAACATACAGGATGGATGTATACTGTATCCAAGGATATTGACGTTACATTTGTTTTTAGAGAAAGCATACGACCCATCCATTACTTTACAAAAACTTTAACATATTCAGGGAGGATGCTTCTAATTGTGATTTAATTGGAGAGATTTTCAAATTTCTTGCTATTCAACAGGGCACATTGAAGGTTAAGAGTCAGTGGAACACTATGCAGTTCCCTGAGATAAGCCATGTAATTTGAAAAGTAAGTTTTAATTTATCTCACTTATATGTTTCAACACACTTTAAAAATAAGCTGGAGAGTTATGTAATTTCCAGTGACTTAACAATGGACTTTGATAAGTTAATAAGCCAGGCGGGGTCAAGAACTGAAGAAAGGAATGTTAGTAAACGTGATTGCCTATAGCTGTGGAATTCCCACTGTGGTAATTCTGTGTTTTGTTATTGTAACTCTGTTATATTTTTTAAGGAGAGTACCCAAACCTTGTTGTGAAATAAATACCGAATCACCCGTATTACCGAATGTAAATGTAACAATGCCAATGAGTCTAGCAATAAATATGGCAGGAGGTATTTCCTGAAATTCCTGAGCAATTGTGCAAGTATGACCAGAATGTAAATATTTGAATTTAAATTGTTTGTCAACGTTGAGTTAAGATAAGGAAAAATGTGTTCCAATATCATAATTAAAAACCGGGGCAGTGCCATAACCACTGAGCATTGTTTGAATGTTTGTTTTGATTTACATAACTTGAGTGGACACATGCGCTAAAACTGCTGGTTTGACATGTATGGAGTAACTACTAGAAAGGTTACAGGAGAGTGCTGACAATTCATAACAATGATGAACTATTTGTCCTGAAAAGAGGTCATAGTGTGGTATAAAATACCCTTACTTTTTGGCAATGAGCCTGTCACAATTCTATCTATATTGCAGGTGGTCACGTTGTATGCCGCCATACCGTATCAGACGACATCTTCGGGTCATCAGTAGCACTTGTATTTAGAAGGCATCTGTTAAGCCCAAGTTCCCGAGATCAATTTTTGTAGAGGTCACATGCAGTAAAACTCAACTTCATTGGTCAAAATATTCACAAGTTAAGCCAGTTCTCCCATGAGCGTGGGCGTCTAGTCTCTTTATTTCTTTATCTTTTGAATAAAATCACATTTCTTATTATCTTTTATTAGCTACTATTAAACCAAAAATTGCTAAGCCTACATATTATTTCAAACTCTCAACATGCTTGCAATCTTACCCCTCCAGCAAACTATCCTGACAGATCAAGACAAGTCTCGAAAGAACCAACAAACTTTCTTGAGGTGGTTTGCCAAAGCATTAATAGATCACACCTAAAGGTCATGCTACAAGCATGAGGTCCTCTAGGCGTTTAATGTATAAAAAAAACTGCTATAAGAAGATAAAGTCATTCCCACTATGATGAAGATGTGAGAATTATCAAACAAATTTTAATATCTTTCATATGAAGTTTCCCATCTTCATTTTGTAAAAATTATTCAATTACTTTTTAGTAACTAATATTAACATAGCTATGCAGTGTATTATGAATAATATGAACATAAAGTCTGTTCATGATAGGTTTTTACCTGGTTGACATTTCAAAAATCCTATGTTTAGGTTTTGGGTTGCCAACACTTGTAAAAGATCACTGTTTTGCTATAGATGTTTAAGTTTTTTAATTACATGTTATATTTTACATTTAAAAAAGCATAAACTTTAAGTTTTCTTACACCATTTCATAACTTTTAATAATTTCTTTTTACCCAATCCGAAACAATATTTTAAATATAATTAAAAGTGCTCATTCTTTGTTTTGGAATGTTATCTATGATGTGTAATATAGTGCATACATTAATACTTTTAATACAGGAATTGTATTTATTTGTAAAAAAGAAAATACTTGTCATTTTTTATATAGATAGTGAATTATTTTATCATATTTCGAAATATTTAACTAAATACAATATTTTTATGTACTGCGTGGATGCAGGCCTAAATTACTGTGGTAAACTATCAAATTCATCCATTATCATACTTTTCTTTATTGTTATCCAACGTGACAGATGTCGTGAATGTATTATAGCTATGTAATACATTTTTTATTTTGGGATGTTCCCATTAATACCAATTTTCCTGAGATGAATTGGGACATCCATAAATGTTTAAGATGTGTGGCATTTATGTGATGGTTACAAAATTAAAACTGCAATTTTAGTTGGTTGGTTAAAATCTAGATTAAGGGGAGAAACCTTGACTTAAAATAATTCAGAATATACAACCTCATCATTAGGTTTATTATAAAAAGTATATACTCACTTTTCTGAAGCTCCTCAGCCATAAAATAGACATGTGTGTAGTTTGCTCTAACATTTTGAAACACATTCACTACCAATTCACTACATATTTTGGACCAGCTTGATATTCAAGACTTAGAACACCTCACGTGTGGTACTACACTGAATACAAGATGACACCTATCTAAACTCGAAAGGAATGGGCCAGTTTTGAATATATGAGATTGGTCCATTCCGTTCTGATCTAGGTAGGTGTTGTCCTGTATTTAGTATAGCGTCACACTTGAGGCATACTATATTTGGTTATGAAACTGGCCCTTTGTAAAACACTAGAAAAATAGCTTTACTTACCAATCCTGGTTGGTGGATTGACAGTACGAGCTCTTGCAGTTCGAATACGGGTTCGACGAGAAGACAGTTCAAAATCATTTTCTAGATCTTCCTGACTAACTGAGCTTGAGGCCATGATTCGTACTAAATCAATACACATTACATATTAATACACAATACATATTAATATACCAAACAATGAACTTTTTTAATTTGAAGTCCAAGGGATATCTAAAAAAATTCAAAGTATCCCAAATTTGAATTAACCATTTTCACGAATATCTTAGCAGCTGGTACACAATAAATTAATAACCTTAAAATATACTATTTATAAAAAAAAATGCACATATTATGTATACGCTATGTAAAAAACACACATACACAATAAATGCATAGATTAAAAAACAAGAAACATTCAAACACAAAATACAAAAACTTGGAAAAATTAGCATATGAACATTGTAGACCTAAATCAGAATTGTTGAAAGTCATTCCAATATATCTCCTGTATTAGGAATCCTGCTAGCTCACTTTCTCATTTACTATATGTTGATAGGCTAACTACAACTTTATTTGAAATTCTCGACATATGGGGTGGTTTAGTAATAACCATTAAGTTAGGTTTGGAATTATTGCAAGCTCGAAAAAATTAAACATGTATAGGCTTCAAATTATCCAAATATTTCCTTCTAAATCTCAAATTAAATTGTATTTTTTACCATTAATTTAAATAGAAATTTAATGGGAATTATGGTGTATTTGAACCATCCAATTTCTCAAATTAACCAATGTTGAGTAAGCCAAATCTTACATTAATTAGAATACTTGATTAGGCCATTGGTGTGTGGGCTCTTAGCAAGGTATGCTATCTATAGTAGGATTCTTGTAAGAACAACCCTTTCTAACAGTTAAATAGGTTCCTAAAACTAGGCCTAATTTAACATATGTAAGAGGTCATGTGATCTACAGCTGTCACTTGTGATATATAGCCTACTATCTAGAGAGGGGTCGAATCTTACATTTCTCGAATATGAATCTCGAAACCAAATATTGAGTTTTCTTACAAATCTCGAATCCAACTTCAAATCCTAGTCTCTTAAAAAAATGTATAATTTAAGTTAAAGTGACATATATTTAAAATTGAACTAAAAAAAAGTTTTTAAGCATTGGTGCCACTGACATATCATATTTAGTTTGAATTGCCTATAGGCCTATGTGATAACCAATCAAGAGAAAATTCTTTGATTAAATTATTAATTTCAATTTTTTTTTCTTTTTTTTTTCTTTTTTTCTATGATTTTGTTACTCTCACTTTTTTCTTTTTTTTTATGATTTTGTTACTCTCACAACTTCACTAGTCTATATAATTCCATTTACCAATTGATTTAAATTATTACATCAAGTCAAGGTCTTCATAGTTGTATTTGAGATACTTTGTTTTAAGGTTTTTACTAATCTTGACTATCAAATACCATTGGATTCAAGCGCCCCATTTCTAATATTATAAATAGTTATCAATGTTGACCAAAAAAAAAATGTATTAAGTTTGTATTTTCTAAAAGTTCTTACTTACCAGAATTCTAAAATAATTTAAGGAAATATGATTTAACCATAGTTAAATTAAATTAACCTGGATTTGTCTGATGAGGAATAGCAAAGCACATAATGAAACAAACTACGATCAGCACACCCAACCAAGATTTTAGTTCCAGCTGTCTTAATCCACGTGAAACATGGTATTATCTATGAATATAATGTACTTTTGAATTTAGTATTATTTGTTTTCTGTCTAAATTGATCACCAAGGGAAAATATCAGCTTTAAATCCAAGGATAAATTAAAGGAGATATTTCAACTTGAAATCCAAATAGAAATGTTAAGACCGTGGTAAAGATAAGAACATTACCAGTAAGCTTATATGATTCTTAGCATGATGTACTTAGCATTTTTTGAATGGAGGGAGCGAATTTTACAGTTCACATAGCTACTAGAATAAATAGCCTATTCAATTTAGACTTCGAATTTTCAATATGGGTTTTTAAGGTAAATCTACAATTTATTTTAGTGGTTATCAGATAAAAAGTGTCCTAAGTGCATCCATCACCTTACTTCCTAATGGTAGTGACACAAGCAACAGAATACCGGCCTGCAAGGAAGTCTATATAGTAGGGATACTAGTTTGTATGAATGGTGTATGCGCGTTCAGGTTAAGACTGAGCAACGGTTGTACTTGTGGTGTACTAGCTAAAATGTGCCAACCCCAATCGATACAGCATCCTTAGCGTAAACAGCGAATACTGTCATGGGTTGCGGTTATGATCAAAGATAGTAATCTGGTCTACTCTATCTAAAATTACTACAAGAAAGTGTGAAAAAATAGCCTTGGATGACCAAAGCTTTGATGTGCAGCTAAGGTTAATACTGAACAGTCTATTGGTTGACAAACTGGCTAGAACATTGATTTTTGGGACATGGAATGTGAGAGGAGTGTGTGGTAGAGAGAATGAGCTGTTAGAAGAAACATTGATATTCTGTGTGTATGTAAAACAAACCAAAAAGGGAAGGATGTTTTGATAACGAATTATGGTAGCCTGACATTGTGGTCAGGTGTGGATGAATGGGTAAGGGGAAGCTAGGGAGTAGGTTTAATCGTAAGCCCGACAGTTAAGCTGTTTGTGAGAAGTTTTGAGTTGGTGTTATCTAAACTTCTATGGGTAAGTGTGAACATAGGCATTCGTAGAATTATGTTGGATGCTGGTTATGCTCCGGTGGAGGGTGAAGACAGCCATGTGAGAGTGGCGTTTTGGAATGAGGTCAATTAAATCTTGAATGCATGTAAAACTGGTGAAAAAATTATCTTGTTAGGAAATATGAATGGCTGGGTGAATACCCAAAGAGAAGATTCAGAAAGAGTGTTAGGAAGGTATGGTGAACGAGAATGGTAATGAATTAGTGAGTCTGTGTTTCGAAAAAGGGTTATTTGTGTCGAACAAATGGTCTAAGCAAAGGGCTATATATTCACTTGTATACATAGCAAAGGGGCAATTCGAGAACTATGATTGATTTTGCTCTGGGTATGATGAGAGAGTTAGAACTTTAGTAAAGGATATTAGGGCTGTGAGTGAAGGTAAATGTAGAACAAATCACTTCCTAGTGATCTTAGTAGTTGAGTCAGGTAGGAATTTTATGAGGAAGCAGAGCAATAGTATTAAGCAAATAAGAGTAGAAGTAGAAAAAATTGCAGGATAAAAGTGTGAGAGTGTAATATAAAAGATTGTTGGGCAAAAAGTTAACCTTATTAGAGCATAAATGGAATTATGAAAAAAATGCTAATGCTATAGAAAGGGCTTGGAACAGAATAAAAGAGGCTGTAGTTGAATGAGCGAAAGTTGTGTTTGGATCTGTGATGGTGGCAAACTTAAGAGATGCATGGGGGAATGAACATGTGAAAGAAATTGTGAAAGAAAAGAAAGATACAGACATGAATAAATAAATGTTGTGAAGAGTGAAAAAGAACATAGGAGGTTGTGGAATATATACAAAGAGAAAAAGATGAATACAAAGAAAGTAATAAAGGAGAGTAGGGAGCAAATGAGACTAAAAGAAGGTGAAAGAATGCAGAATAATTTTGAAGGAAATAATAAGCTGTTCTGGAAGTGGGTAGAGAGAATGAAACAAGGAGTGTAAGGAAAGACTTATGGCATTAAGAATGAATGTGGTGGGATGATCTGGGATTAAAATGGTATAAGAGAGTGATGGAGAGTATTTTGAGCCATTGTATGTCGAAAATGTGGAGAAAGTAGCAGAAAATAGGGAAATTGTTATGAGTTAAGGAATTGACAAGGCTGAGGTGTTTAAAGCAATGAAAATGTCTAAGAATGGCAAAGCTGTGGGCTTACATGGGATCACAGGTGAAATGCTTAAGTTGGGGGGAGGGAGGTATGGTATTACTTGCCAGAATGTGTGAGTTGCTCAATGTGTAGGCCAGGATTTCGAACATTTCTAATTACTGGAATAGTGCTACCATTGTTCCTTTGTATAAAATCAAAGGTATTGAGAGTGAATGTAAGACTTTTAAGGCAATTAGTGTTGAGTATTCCAGGTAAGTGTTTGGGAGAGTTTTAATTGAAAGGGTGCATGGAAAAACTCCGGACAAGATTTGTGGTGTGCAATGCAGTTTCTTGCCAGGTAGAGGTTGCATGGATCAGATATTTGCATTGCAACAAGTGAATGAGAATTGTATGGCAGTAAGGAATAAAGTTTACTGTGCATTCGTTGATCTGGAGAAAGCGTATTATCGGGTGAATAGGAGTATGTTACGGAATGTTCTTAGAAAATATGGTGTGGATGCATGGTTAGTAAATGCAATTATGGCAGTGTGTGATGGAAGTAAAGCATGTGTTAAGGCTGATGGATCTTTGAGCGAATGGTTTGGCATTGAACAGGGTGTTAAACAAGGTAGTGTTATGTCCCCATGGTTCATTATGGATAAGTGTATGAGGCATACTTATGAGGACGCGATTAAAATAAAAATGAGCCATGTGAATGTGAGAGTGCTGTTATAAGCAGATGATGCCATATTAATGGCTGAGGATGAAAATGACTTGCAGAATGGAATAACTCATTTGAATGTGGTGACAGACAGAATGGATCTTTGTAACAATGTCTCCAAAACTATGGTGATAGTTTTTGATAAGTGGTGGTTCAAGTATTATGTAAGCACCTTACAAGGTGAGGGGGTTCAAGCTTTGCTTATTTTTGCTGACAAGGGGCTAGGAGGGTCAGAAAAATGCTTACTTATGACAAAGAAAGACGGGCAAAATTGTAGGAGGGTGCATTGCAAGCCATTTGGACTTCGGGGAGCAATGAAGATGCTGAGTGGCTAAACGAGGAATAAATGGCGAAGCCTAAAGAAGCAAGCCAAAGCTTGAGTGACCTAGACACCCCACCCCATTCCCAAATAGAAACATAATAATTTAAAGTATTGAGACATGGATTCAAGGACCTTGGTCATTGAATTAAATGGAGTTTAGGCCTTAGGGTGTATTTTTTATAAAATTTAATATTCATGTATTCACTAATACTTTTTTATATCTTCAATTAAGGTAAATTAAAATTTTAAACTTTTATATTGTTTAACTTGTTTTAATTTTACCTGTTCAAAAATTTTAATTAATTGTATACTTGTGTTAAATGTCAACTATTTCACAATATTAATTTACACTTTTATGTAAATATTTACCAGCAATTTCTAAATTGCATGAATTTTTAATTTTTGTATCATCGCATCTTACTACCTGTTCAGACTATAGGCAAAATTGCATGAAAAAAGAATGGTCTTTCCTCTGAACAAATAAAAAAGTTGACAAATATTATGTAAGCACGGGAGGGGCCAGACAATTGCTTAATTTTACTTACACAAGGGGAAGAGGGGGGGGGGGGGNGGGGGGGGGGGGGTTAAAAATTGCTAAACGTGTGCTTACGTAATACGTAAGGACAGATCAGGAACTCAGTATAAATGTAAAACTGTTAGTTAGAACAAGTGAATAAGTTTTTGTATTTGGGAAGAATGTTTTGTAAAAATAGAAGGATAAATGGACTATTGCCAAAAATTTGTTAGTAGAGAAAGAGGCAATGATGGCAGTATATAAAAGTGTGTTTAAGCCAACATTGTTTTATGAATGTGACTTGTATTATTAATATTATTACCTTTATTTATTTTTTATTTATTTTTATTCCTAATCATTATCCTCATCATCATCATCATCATCAATTAGCATTGTGTATTACTACCTGTTTGGGTTGTACGCACTTACGCTAATTTGAAATAGTAGGGTGATTATTAGATGAAATGGAGAACCTACAGTTTAACGTGGGATCCGAACCACGGTGGAGGCCTGGCAGATGTGAAGTGTAGGTTTATCAGGAGAGACACCAAGAGCAAGGTGAATGCGGTTGTAAAGAGATATCTAAGAAATGTATGTGGAAAAACTTGTATGGACAGAGTCAGTAACGAATGGGTGTTGAAGGGGAGTGGTTTGAAAGGGAATCCAATAAGTCAATGTGATAGAAGTGTTTTACATCGACTTGGGCATGTTGAAAGAATGAGTATGGATCAAATGATGAAGCAAATATATGAAGGTAAAGTATGTGTATCAAAAGGGAGGGGCAGGCCATGTGAGATGTGGCTAAATGTAAATGTATGTGTGGAAAAAAGAGAAACATTAAGAATTTTAAGAATAAAAGAGCATTTATGACCCGGTGTATGGATGTTGTTGAAGCAAAGTGAGTATGCTTATGGAAATGTGGAGAAAGTTAGTGAGGATGAATTAAATTTGAAGTTTGTTTGAGCTATGTGCACATACATATAAATAAAGTAACAGTGTGATTATGTATGTATAATATATGTGAAAAAGAAGAAATATAAATGTGTAGGATGTAAGCTTCATAGCTCTCCAAATGCTTCAATGAAAATACAATTAATTATACATCTAATAATTGTAATACACTGCTTCAATCATTTCACATTCCTTGGAGTTAGGGTTAGTAATATTATCCACACATTATTAATCTGGCACCTTTGCAATCAGTGAACTTTAGTATTTTGTTTCAGCCCTGCATCAACATAAGCAAACTACAAGCCAAAATCACTAATTTTTTCAACATAAGGTCATTTTAGTGCAAACACTTACATGAGTTTGCAGTACCTATTCGTAGAGTGGGCTATGTTAATTTTTTCAAGTATTTATGTTTAAGTAGTTATGTAGTTTAAGTATTTGTTTTTTCTTGGTTTTTCATGTAAATATAGGCCCTAAATTGTGTTTTATATACCCTATCATATATTAAATGTAGGTGTTTAAACGGAACATATACTGCCTAAATATTCATTAAAATGGTTTAATTCGAATTTTTGATATTTTAAATTTTTCTAGATCTTCTTTGGACTTTGAATTTCAAAAGTTATATTGTAATAATAACCACCATGCTATTGACCCATAACCAAATTACAATCGTATATAACCAAACAATAAATATTTAGGCCTAATGTTGAAGAGAAACTTTTACTATGCTCTCATGACAAATGTTTCTATAAAATAAAAATTATAAACATTACAAATTTAATATAATACAAATTAGTTTTGAAAAAACAAAGAGTCTATATGAAAGTACAGTTCCATGAACAATTATAAACTTTTATTTATGCAATGTAGCACAAAATAAATAGTTGTACATTGAGTCACATAAGGTTGGGCCAATGATGAATCAAACATGTTTTCTTTCTTCTTAATTTTCTATTTTCGCTAAATACGAAATAAGGCGGATTATAAATGTGATTTATTAATTTATAACTTGCCTGATTAATAATTAGATGATTAAAGGATATTATCACTGCGAATTGAAACAAAGCTCAACACCTGAAGATTAATTTATATCTAACAAATGTAACTTCAACAAGGCGTAATTTAGAGCTGTCAAATATAAGTAGTCTGATGTTGGCCACATCTACAACAGAACAACAGAAGAAAATATCATTACCCTAACAAAACAAAGAGTTCTAAATTGAGTAAAAATCCGATATAGCTTATAGAGGAAATAGGAACAACTTTTTATTGTGTCTACTGTATATTCTATTATAGCTATTCCATTTTACCATACATTCAAATTATTTTTAAGTAATTTAAAAATGTTGAAATCTAATTTGTATTTAATTTAGTACTAGTTGGCCTTAATATTCAAAAATTAATAATGAAAGAATTTAGTTCAATTAGTCTGTTACAAATAACCCGACCTGTGCCTAAGCCTGAAATCAATTGTTTTCATTGTAATTTTTTTATTTAAATAATTTACTGGTAAACTGATTTTAAGTAGGCCTATATTTAGTATTACAAATTTATTTATCACTAATATACTATCCAAGAATAGTTAAGATTTTTCGGAAAACTTAATATAATCACAATTATTAACTTTTTATTTATGAAATAGTATATGATGAAATAATAGATGCTGTTACTTTTAGAGGGAAAAAAGTGTCTTGTCTTATTGGCTGCATAGATTTAAGAAGGTGGTGGAAGGATTATAGCTGACCAAAAAAAAGGAGAAAGAGTGACAGGCCTCCGAAGCCCACATTGCCACGTGTGAAAGTCAAGTAATCATGCTCTACTACTGCTTTCTCCACATGTGCGACTAAGCTAATATAGGGGTGGGTTTTATGCGTGTGCGTAGAGTTTAAGCCTACGCACTTTACAATGCGTAAGAGTTTGAAATAATTATACGACTCTAGTAGAGTGGAGCAGCTCCAACAGACTGAAGAAGAAAGAATGCCGGATCCACCCCAATGAGTGTAAATAAGAGAAGGAAAATACCCATTGACATAAGTGAGGGTAAAAACCTAGTTTCTACTAAGATTTGAATACATTCATTTTTTATCACCTACTTAATACACCGATCTACGAGACTTCGATACAAGTGAATACGAACAATATTACTTACTACTCTCTTCATCAACCTACGTCGTACTTCAAATACGTCATATCCACCGCTACTTCAATTATTAAATAAATCACCATTTGTTGTTGAGCTCCTCTCCCCTGGTCGACTGGGTCCCGAGATCTTACTCTCCTCCACTTTTATACCTCGTCTCTACGGGGTTCATGTGGAAAGAAGGAGAAGGTCCGAGGGGGGCAGAAAAACAGGAAAAAGGAGGCTCTTGCTGAAGCCCAATTTTTTATTAAACTAATTACAATACAATACAAGATGTCAGTAAAACAAATGTGGACATCTCTTGTCTAGGATCTTCATCGTCTTGTTTTGTGGCTCCTTTGTTTTCCTCCACCTCTTCCTCGTGGCTGGTAGTCTGGTTTGTCTCTGTACACCCCTTGTACCTGGAGCATTATTGGCGAAAAATCCTGGTTATGTCCCCACATTTGCATTGCCTCCTACGCTTATAGCCACAGGCCAACTACGTGCCAAAGCGATATGCAGCAGGTTGGCACGATGACTGACAATCTGCTGGGCTGGCGTTGGAAGCTGGGGATAGAATGAAGCTAAGGACAGGATGAATTGTATGTGGCGTTTCTCCCGTCCTGGTGGAGGCTCCGTTTTTTTCGCCTTGAAATCGAATATCAGGCGAAGCGCTGTTGGCTCGTCTACCGGTAATTACATCGTGCTAAGTGGGCGAAGTAACTCCCAGATGTTTGGAGCTGGTAGAAGTCAAGGAGTTTGGGTGGCCGCGGCCACTTGCATGTTTCCCTGTTGAGGAAGCAAGTCAGCTGTGACTCCCATACGCTGCTCGAGCGCCCTAAATATTTGTTATTGAGACGGCATTGATTCTTCGACGTAGTTGGGTAGTGTTGCTAGGTGGTCTTCAGCAATTCTTTGTGTTGGGCTGGTAGTTCGGTATTGTTTGTCGGATGATGTAGCGTTGTCTCGTTGTAATTCTTTTCTGGGCGTTGCTTGATTGGAGGGCTAGTCCGGCGATGAGTCTGCCCCAGGTGTCACGCTTCTAGGACTCTGGGCGTGGTTGGCATCATATGCAGCTCTGTCGATATGTTCCTGTTGGCTTCTGATCGTTTCTGAGCGTAATAGTCTGTTCAGAACCAGCTCTACTGGAGTGGAAGGTGTTGATGCTTCTTTGGACATGTCGGTGCACTAATAGCGATAATGGTTTTGCCATGTTGAGAGGATAAGTGAAGATTGAGTGACGAAGCAAAAAAATTAAATTATATTATGTGGATCAAAAGAAAGGGGTAAGCCATATAAGATGTGACTAAATATTGTAGATGAATGTGTGAAAGAGAGAAACACTAAGCGTTTTAAGAATAAAAGAGCATGTGAAACGTTGAAACGAAGGGAATATAATTATAATAATGGGAAATATGTAGAAAGTTAGTGAGGATAGATTAGGCATATATACACACATATGTGTGTACCTAATCAATATACCTGAACAAAACAAGTTATCCCCAAATTTAATTCTTTGGGGAAGCCTCTACCGATCACAGCTTTTGTTTTTTACTTCATGCCCAATAAATGTTATTTTTATATCAATTTATAATAAATATTAATTTTGACATATTGATTATTTTTGATAATTGAAAACAAAAATTAAGTTAACGTTAATTCTTTTTTATTAATTCAAACAAGCTCTTACTAATTATATAAACCTCTTAATATTTTGCCTCAAAACTGTTGACAAACTAGTCTTATTTTAGGTATATTATTGTGTTAAATAGTGGTTTTATGATTTTCGTAGTGTGCTCTGTCATGTCATGTCATGTTAAATAAATAGTGTGTGAAACTTATCTGTGATTTTTATAATTAATAAAATAATAGTGTGTTAAAAACACAATAAGTTTTAAAGTGTTTATTGCTGTATTATTTTCTGTATACTGAATGGAAAAATTAAATAATTGCTGTTTTGAAAATGTAATTTTAATTGTAATTTGTGTAGCATAACCATTCTTATGATAACTAAATTTTGTTTTAGGTTATGTCTAGACGTGTGAGATTTTTTATTGTATCAAACAAAAGCTTGAGGTGCTCATTCACTTAGCATTTTGATCCTTAAGAGACCAAATCTTTCATTTATACTTTAATGTGTGGAGAGTCTGAGATAAAATCAAAGTAATCTTTCATCATGTAACCGAAGACATCACACACCACTAAACAAATCTGTCATTGAGTGTAGGCCAAGTGATCAGAACCTTTAAATGAAAGGCAATTTCTAAGTGCCTATTTTTTTAAATTATAATTGAATTATTTATGCATTATACCTATTTGAAGTATCAAATGTATTTTGTTTCATTTATTGTTTGGAGGGTATTAAGCCTATCATGTGTTTGGTCAACAAGCTTATTCTAGCTGCTAACGAAAGCATTTATCTGGATTCAAAAGTTCCACATTTGGTTGCTTTAGACTAATATGGTTCATAGTGTGGTTATTTTATTGAAGTGTTACTTTCCACTCATGTTTCTGTGATCCTACACATTTTCCTCTCATGTTTCTGTCATTCTGCGCACTATGTCTTCCCACGATTCTTAGCATTATGATGTAGGCCTAGTAAATGATTCATGTTTTTCAACAAGGTTTAGTTAGTAAATCGAATCCTTTATTTTATATAATTAAGAGTTTAATTTATTAATACATGAAAGGTGAGGTAAGGATTGGGAGATATTGTCATAATAATGAAAGGTTAGCTTAAACTTGGTTGGTATTGTCATGATGAAAAAAATAAATAGGTCCTTTAGTGGTTTTATTTCCATGTCATTATAAATTATTTATTCTCATAGGTTTTACTTCACTTTCCCATCATGCTTGCTCTGACGTCGTCAATATTTTGTTCATACGGTTTTACTTTTCTTTATAGAATTTAGTTATGGATATTATAAAACTTTTTTTTTCTATTTTTTTAATCGGTTCTATAACTTCTTGTGTTCAGGAGGATTTGATGCTGATGTAGATATTTTCCATATTTTTTTGAACAAAAACGCTGAAAATCTCACCATTTAGGTGCTACAAACTTGGATTCAATCGTGAAGGATCCAAAGTACATGACTACACCTTAAGTTTATTTTCTTAGCATTCTTAATCCTGACTCAAAAGTTGATCTGGAGAAATCATATGATCGTGTGAATAGGAGTATGTTATGAAATGTTCTGAAGAATGCATCGTTATTAAGTCATATTATTGTGGTGTATGATGGAAATAAAACAGGTATTAGGGTGGATGGAGCTTTGAGCGAATTGTTTGACAATAGACATAGTGCTAGACAATGTTGTGTTATGTCTCCATGGTTGTTCAGTTTATTCATGAATAAGTGTATGAGGGAAGCTTGTGAGGACATGGCTGGTGTACAAATAAACAGTGTGAATGTGAGAGTGCTGCTATTTGTAGTTGATGCCGTATTAATGTCCGAGAGTATAGGTGACGCGCAGAATGCATTAAATTGTTTAAATTCGGCCGAATGGGTCTTTGTATAAATGTCTCCAAAAACTATGGTGATAATTTTTGACCAGGAAAGATCAGAAAATGGTTGTCAGATTAGTATAAACCAGGGTTCCTACGTGTCATGGAATACCTGGAATTTTAAAATATTTCTTCCAGTTCTGGAAATGTTATGAAATTTCTTTGTCTCCCTTTTTTAAACAGTTCAGTAACACAGGAGGAAACAGGAGTAAAACAGGCCATTGTCATGAATGATATTAGTGGTTTATTTACTCTCGTTGTATAGTGTAATCATAATTTTATATTAAATTTTATTTTTGTGACTAACCCGCCTCAGTGGCATAGTTGGCTAGCACGCTAGTTTCGTCTTTAGCTAGACTGCCGAGAATGGGGAGATTGAGCTTCAAATCTCGGTTAGGTGAGCTGGGGATGGCTTTCCACTCACACTCCACGCAAATGTGGGTTCACTTCCTATATATATATATGCAGCCTTCCCAATTCCTAATCCATTAGTGTAAGGGCAAAGGGAGAAAGTGTGTGATTAGCAGGTAGCTCTCGATAGTTGTTGACGAGGAGGCAAAGGTTCAAATCTTGTCTCAGTGAATTGAGAGTGGCTTTTGACAAGTGATTTATTGTTGTGGTTTTCCCATCCTCTATCCGCGCTAATGGTGATTCTTATTTACAAATCTGACCTACTTTGATTATAATATTTAAGTATTTTAATATATCAGTTTTACATATAGGGAATGCCAAGTCTCCACCGTGGTTTGGATTCCACGTTAAACTGTAGGTCCTCCATTTCATCTCACAATCACCCTGCCATTACACATTAACGTAAGTGCGTATAACCCGAACGGGTAGTAAGACGCGATGCTAATAATACTAATATAATAGTTTTACATATATACCTATACATATATGGTTTATGGTCTTACCAATTAAATTAGATCGTTAGTATAAAGTGTGCTAAACCTATAGATAATTATAGAGTCAAATATCATGTCAAATTGAGAAGTTTTCCTAGCACTCAATGAACCCACATACAATATTATTGCCTTGCGCCTGTAAACTAGACTGTTCCGGCTCACGCATGTAAGTCTGGCCACCTCTCATTACAGCCAATGTGCTCTATTTTATTTTTTAATCACTCGCACATTCACTCACCTGCCCAGTCTGGCCATACCCTAATTAGTACTTAAATGTACAACTCAAACTGTTAGTAATATGCAGTGCTAAGTATTATTACAATGTCCTGTGTTTTTGTATTATTTTGTATTGCTCAGAGGTAGGGAAGATTATTTTCAAGTGAGTTTATGTTATTTTTTAATTATTTAAATAACTCTTCATAGAATACATTAAAAAATAATAAACATTATGGAAAGGTGCAAGTGTAGGGGAGTTGGGAGCCTGAATTAAAAATGTATATGTGATTTTTAAATAAAATAAAATATGTAATGATGTGTATTTTGCCATGTCTACTTTATACACTTGTCCTGGAGGAATTGTAGAAAAAGTCCCTGGAATGTCATGGAAAAAATGTCATGATTTTGTCTAGAAAGCCTGTTAAACGGAAAACTGTTAGAACAAGTGAATGATTTTGTGCATTTGGGCAGAATATTCTTTAAAATGGAAGAAAAGATGGTGAAATTGAAAGATGAGTGAATGCATATCGAAGAGTAGTTGGATATATGTGGACTATTGCAAAGAACTAAGTAGTATCGAAAGGGGCAAAGATGGCAGTATATAAAAGTGGGTTATTACCAACATTGTTTTATGGATGTGAAGTGTGTTTTTGTCATGAGAAACACAAAAGCATGGTGAATGCAGTTGTAATGAGATATCTAAAAAATGTATGTGGAAAAACTTGTATGGAAAGAGTAACTAATGAATGGGTGCTGTAAGAGTGTGGTTTGAAAGCGAATCCAATTAGTAAATATCGTCTTTCGTTTGGTTGTGCATGTTAAGGAGATGAGAGTGGATCAAGTGATGAAGTAAATAATATATAAAGGAAGAATGTTTGAATCTAAAGCAAGGGCAGGCCACATAAGACTTGGCTAAATGTTGTAGATGATTGTGTGAAAAAAGAAAAACATTAAGGGTTTTAAGAATAAAAGAGCTTGTATGACTCGGTGAATGGATGTTGTTGAAGTGAAGGGAGTATACAAGGATAGGGTAGTGTGGAGAAAGTTAGTGAGAATGGATTAAGTACGAAGTAGATTTGAGCTATATTCACGATTCCTTACCTACCCCGTAAGTGAACAGTGTAATTAGGTAGGTATGTATGTATGTAAATTATATTATGTTTATCTAGGATTATAATAAATAGCTCAGACTCAAGTCAAAGCTAAACATTTGGACATCATTCCAATATGTTGGTTAGTACTGGTCGAAATTTGATATAGACTTGAAATAAAGATAATTTGACTTGTATTTCTTTTTAAATATATACCCACAATGGCAGAGTGTTATTTTTGTATATTGTTGAAAATTGATTGAATGCCACAAAGCAAACAGACTTATCTGTGTCAAAAATATTAAGATTGTGATAATAGCTTATTATTTTGACACAACACAATGCAGTAACCACATGAAAATGAAATGTAAAACTAGCCTATGCAGTAGTATTAATCAAAGTATATCACTTTAGCATTGATTATTACAACATAGTCCCCACTGAATATAGTCAAACTTTAATACTGAAATTTATAAGGTTACGTTTTATCATGGAAGGTTAAGTAAGACAGTTTTAATATTGGTTATATAGTTTAGTGATTATTTTGGTATTTTGTGTTTAATTTCTTCTGATAAAAAAATATTAAAATGTGTTTTAGTGAATAATGAGCACTACATATTCAACATCTCCAATTCCTAGTCGAAGTCCATCAGTAAGCAGTAGCTTTCGAGCGGGTTCTCCTTTACCAATACCAATTGCTTACAGGTACGCTACAGCACATTATTTATTCACAGTATTGTCAGGCCCCCCTCCCCTACCTCCCATTTTTGTGGGCTTACTTTGTCAGGATGTATTTTGGCCGAGGATAAGGGTGGTGACTAGATATATCACTGCGTGGGCTTCCAATTGATGTACAGCTTTGGTTTTTATGGTTTTATTGTATTGCCTTGCTCTATTACAAAATTTGATGTTGATAAGAAATGTTAAAAGATATGAAAGAATGTAATGCAATTACTTAGGAGCTTGTGACAGAACAAAGTATTGCAAGGAATGCTTAACCAATGGCCTGACTGACCTTTAGGTGGCCCTACATGGGTATGAACCCGGTACTTTGGGCATGACAGTTAACCCCTCAGCACCCGTACTCAGCAATCCGGCATCCTAACCCGCTTAGCTCCCAAAATGGGCAGCGTGACCCTCCTTGGTTCGATGGTAAACTGTCAGCCCATTTAGCCTGAAAACATTAAAGTTCGTTCACGGTAGGAGTTTACCTATGAAAGGACTTTTTTCCCTACCAGAAATCTATTATATAGTAGGATATTGGTAAGAAAAAAGACCTTTCAGAGGTAAACTCCTACCGTGAATGAAGTATACTATTTATCCTGGCTCATAACCTGATTTACTGTGAGAAATGTTAACACTACATTTAAGTTGCTGGCACATAATTATGTTCTTTTGTTTACTAACTAATCAAAACACCTTGAAATACTCGTTTTGTCACTCACAATCCACAACACAACAAAATGTTAAACACCTCAATTTAAGCCGTATTGATTACAGTATTGTAATTATTTCATTTAATATCATGCCATTGATTTTATGGTTATGATAGTAAACTCAAGTTTCACACAGTTGCCTTGATGGAGAAGTAGAGGCTCAAATTATGACTGAGTGAATTTGAGGTACTAGTTCTCCACCTGTGATTTCTTACTGTGTTATTGCCATATTCTCTCCATGCTAATCGGGCCTCTTAAACCACCCTTGTCCTACTCTTAGATTAAGATGTTAAAAACTGTTATTTGTTTAAACTTGCCAATATAAGTTATAACCTACTATGTGTGAGCTATTAGCATATTATAGTTCACCATTGTATTATTCTTATGACCAAGTGTTTTTGAGTACATAACTGCATAGTGTGGTTTTTAAAATCCTCTATGTTCTAGGAGGTTCTAAGTAAATTTTAATGTATTCCCCTATCGTACCCTCTCTTTCTTTGTCTCTTTCTCTATCTTCATCCTCCTACTTTCTTCTGGCCTTTGGTTTGGTCTGTGTTAAACTATTATTGAAGTGGAAGTTAGAAGATTTTCAACCTTATCATATGTGGGAGATGGTAAATGTCCCTTAATGCCCTGAAACTGAGATATAGGAGGAGGTTTTCGACTAAGATGTTTACTAAGTGTTGAAGGGGTTGTGCCTGTCATCTTTTCATCACTCATTATATTTATTCACTTATTTAGTTTTCTTCATAAGCCTCTCTTAGCCATACCCTCCCCTTGGTTTTTGCAATCTTGACCACATAAAATAGAAACAAGAGGCTAAGGTCCCTTGGAATGAATGAGTTACTAACCTGTAAACTTATCATGATGAACTCTGATACTTTTCTGATTTCTACTTCATGTCACTAACTGCAATCAAACAAACCAACATCAATCATGTGTAGGCCTACTACTTGGCTTTAATTTAATTATATAATTAATAATCTTAATTAGACTAGTAGGATGAGACAGTACTTTGAAAGCAACTAATAATATTTGGTTTTTTTTTTTTTGTGTGTTTGTGAGGCAGATTGGATTGTATGTCGGCTGCAGCAAAACGTTACAAATATCTGCGTCGGCTTATAAAATTCGACCAAATGGACTTTGAATTTGCATTTTGGCAAATGTGGTATCTATTCACAGCACCTCAGAAGGTTTACAGAAATTTCCATTACAGAAAACGTGAGTAATTAATTGTTGAATATAACCCATCTCTAATGAGTTACAAGAAAGTGTGTCTAAAATTATTTTTTCAAGCACTTAACACAAGTAAGTTGGTTGGCATCTGTAATTGCACTTGTAGTGATATTCGAATCACTTGAATCTTACATTCTCTCTCTCACAATAAAGACTAGTGAACCACTCCTGTCACCATCAACATTGAACCACTTAAATCTCTCAAAGAAGCTTGGCAAGTCATAATACAGTAGTCGCCATCTTTCTGAAACTGAGAACTTAGGTTGGTAGCTATTGAGACTTGGTTTGCAAGACAATCTAGGGGTGTGTGATGCATAACCCTGATATTGCGCTTAAAGGACATAAAAGACTGAAGGTTTTCCAACACATTACATCTAATTGTGATTTTACTCAGCTGGGTTTTCTTTCAAAACAATAGAAGGTAGCCATCGATCTATTATACTACTGTCTTAACAGAAGAAGATTATGATGATGTTGAAGAAAGTTTAACTTTATTATTGTTATCTCAAGAATTCGGGGAGAATAATAATGACATATTTACCTAAGGGGGAAAACAAGTAACTTAATAAAAAAACAAGTGAAGTCGAATTTTATACTCTCTTCACCGTTTCAAATAGTTGGTTTAGCGTAATTTTGTTTTATGTTTTTGGTTTTACGTCTTTCTACCTGTCTGAGCTATATCCGTTTAATTATTCCAATGGGCTAAGGATGAAAATGTGTTTTAGAAGAAATATATTTATTTGATTACATAAAAAGTGTGAAACCATTTATAAAATTTACCTCTGGTAAGCCCTACACCCAGCCAAGATTCAAACCCTTACCTCTATGTCACCAGCAACCAGCCTGTCACAATGTGCATGCTGATGTAAACACACACAGTTGTAATCATTTATTGATTTCAAATTCTTCAAAATATCTTTTTCCCTGATACTTAGTAAATATAAAAATTATTATTTTGTCTTCATTATAATATAAGAATATAAGCTCTTTTGATTAATTTTTTTAATCTAATATAAAACTGTAACAAAGTGCATGCAGGTTTGTGTGTGTCTAAACTATATAAACAAAAACAATTGTTTTTGAACTCTTAAAGAATTGGAGGGCTTATCACTAGCTGTATCAGCTTCTCGGCTAAGTCAATGAAATTCTTTGTCTCCAACTTTCTGAACTGATCACAAGTTTTACTACACTGTGCACCACTCACTCAAGCTGACTGGGGGTGAAATTGAGTGTAGCACATGTGGAATAGGTGTGCATCGATGCATTTAGCAAACCAACTAGATATTTACTAGCACACATTAGAATTCTTTGCTACTACACAAACCCGGAGATGACATCTTGCAAAACAGATCTTTACATATGGAAAATGTAATATTGTTCAACTTTCCAAAGTATCATTTTTGTTGAGATTTGTATAAAATTACTCAACAAAAATTTAGATACAGTAACTGATCTTAGTTCTTGTTACTATATCAACTTAACTACTCTTGGGCAGCCATATTGGGTTAATCCCTGTTCCTAGCTTTCGTCTTTACTTATTTATTTCTTTTATAAAACTATACAAGAAATAAATTTTGAATATTCAAGTGAAAAGAGGTTTTTCTTACAAGGTCAAATAATTTTATCAAACATATGAGTTGAAATAAAAGAGAAAATAAATTTGTAGCTCAGTGTTATTTATTTATTTTCTAGAAACAAAATCACAATTCGCAAGAGATGATCCAGCATTCCTTGTGCTGCTTAGTTTTTGGCTTTGTGGTAAGTAATTAATTGTTAATCTTTACCATTTATTTATAGCTCGATTGTTTGCACAGTACATAGATATAGAGTTATAAAGTCAAACTTTAATATAAAAGGCTTTTTAGAATACAACATATTTTTAAATTAAAAATTGATAAAATGTTATCATATTATTAGTGTTATCTTAGAGATAAAGATCTTATATATATAAAGTAAATCTAGGAACTTTTCTAGCTGTCTTATTATGAAAATTGGACCGTTGATATAGCCTAATTTATTATAAAAAGAATGTTCATAGGCCTATTTAAAATAAACTCAAAACCACTTTAAACAATAATTGTAAATATTTACTAAAGTAAAATGTAAAGTGTTTTTGTGTATTTTCAGAAAACATAAACAATTTGATATTAAATGATTTTGTATTTGAAGACAAATTGATTTTTGTATAAATATAATATTACTATACATTTTTTTACTAGCAGTTTCAAGGACATGGGTTGGTATTCCTTTTAATTTCTTTCATAAATATTTATGTATAGGTAATGAAAAAGTTATGAAATATAGCTTACATACTTTTGTACACACTCCGATACAATCCTGTCAAGCCTTGCTTGCCTTGGAAATGGCTTGGAAGGCCCCCCCCCCCTCACACCCCCCCCACCTACTCTAATAATTATCATACCTTTTATTTTATAGCAGTTTATACTAAAAATATCAGCCCCAATATATTTCTGAAATGTGACATACATTCAACTATTGTTTAATATGAGTTCTATTTTTGTGTTTCAGTGTCTTCAATAGTTTTTGCCTTTGTCCTCAGGCTTGGCTTTTGGGGGTTCATCAAATTTCTTTTGTATGTGATTTTTGTGGATTGCTTGGGAGTAGGTATTCTCATTGCAACATTGCTTTGGTAAGTCATTTGTAAGTTTATTAATCTTATTTAAGTTGTAATTTACAAACTTGAAAACATAAAATAACCATAATGGTAGTAAGAAAACACAGTCGATTCAATAACTAGAAAACATAATACCCCAAACACTCTCTAACCCAAAACAAATAATAGAGGTAGACAAGACTGCTGATGACAAGAAGATCTGAATTCAAATCTATGAGGTTTTTTTTACAAAATGGTTTTCCACTACATCCTCCATGCAAATGTGGATATACTTTCTCTAAATTCAACCATCCTCATCCCTAACTTTTTAGCGTAATTAGTACATATGCATATAACCTGATTAGGTAGTAAGATGGTGATAAAAAAAATACAATATTTAATTATTAGCTTGTTCTATTCACTTCAAATATGTGTTTTGATTCTTGTTGTATAGGTTTGTAAGTAACAAGTATTTAATCAAACCTGCTTGCCAAGATCAAGACGTAGAGTGGGGATATGCATTTGATGTTCATCTCAATGCTTTCTTTCCACTTCTTATAATTCTCCATGTGGTCCAACTCTTTTTTTATAATGGTAAGTACATAGTTTTAATGAGAGTTGGATTAGCATTATCAGTAATTGGAGTCAAATATGCTAGAAGGGTGTCTGACTACTAGTCATCATTTTCTCAACCCTGCATTTCAAATTATGGGTTTATGAGTTGAGTGGCTTTACCATTACCTATTTAGGAGGCTTAAATTATGTCAACAATCGCAAGTGGATTGGGTTTTCAATAATTTAGGAGGCTTTCAAAACCAATCATCAACTGTTTCCAGCCTGCGGCTGGGTCTGTTTAGTAAAGTGCCCCATCTTCCTTCCACCATCTCAGGGGTGCAGAGTATGTTCAAAGATCCAATATTTCCCCAGAACATAACATTTTAAAATAAATCCCTAAAAACCATAGCGCTCAAAATAAAACATTGATTTTTTTTAAATAGATGCTGAAGGGAATTACTACATAGTTGGAAAAATTCAAATTCAAACATATTTTTAATCATAGTTATTTTTATAGTATCTACCTTAATTTAGTTTCCTCCTATCTCCTTGTGTGCATTACATATTGTTATTAATTGTTCATTGATACCAGTAGGCTTACCAGTACCAACATTTAATTTTATATCTTGATAGTAAGAGGCAATGGAGTGTAATTCCGGGAGGCCTTTGTTTTATTGTTGATTTTCATAGACTTTTCATTCTTTTGTAGACTCACCACTCCTGCAAGGTTTATCATTATAAACCACACTAGGGGAAATACTATCACTATTTACAACCATGAATTTTTCCTGATCACATAATTTACATTTTACAAAATTTGCAACACTCCCTTTATTCTTACCTTTAGGTTTTTCTTGGGGATGTTAATTAGATATGTGATTTCCAAGTTTATGACGTCTGACACGCCATTCACAATAAGCACAGTTGACATAATTAAAAATTTGTTTCACTAAACCATCTAATTTTTTATAAACATTTATCTATTGTACAATGTACAAACTTTAATAGGTCCACTAAATACAACAATTTCATGGCTACACAATTATTACAACACGCATGTCACAAGTTTAAATAAACACACACATCACATAATTAGGCCGTGATTTAAGGGTTACTGAATTCAAACTAAAACAAAACATTGCTCACCCTTCCATACCCTCCCCCGCCTACCTGCCGTAGCTACCAAACACCCGCGGTAGGGTAGGTGACTTATGACTCATCACTCAATCACGCCTTTAGCTTGGTTGAGTTATTAGATTTTTCCTTTGCCCCTTATCTCAACCTTTGACTTATCTAAAATGCTTATACATTATCTTAGCCCCTACACACCACAACTCTTTGTGCTTCACTATGGCACATACTGATAGTGTGGGTGTTGAGTGTCATCGGCCTTAGTTTTTCATACAAATGAAACCAGAACCAGAATGTACTAAAAATGTCAACAAAATTATTGGACTTTCCCTGCCCCAAATTTCCCCCGAACCTCATTTGCGCGTTTGGACATATTCTGCACCCCTGCACCATTCTTCCTAATTTAATCACTTCCATTCTTATCCCCTCACTTGCACACTTTCTGTTATCTGCTCCTTTCAGTGCGGTCTTTTTCTTACCTAGTTCATATCCATAATTCTCTTTGGTATTTTATCTTTTTCCATCCTCATTACATGCCTATATCATCTCAGTCTTATTTCCTCTACTATCTCATCTACTTCTTTACTCACACTTTTTTCACAGATAATTTTATTTCTTGTCCTGTCTCTCCTTGTGCCAGCTAACATGTTCCTCACAAATTAATTTCCATGGCTTCCACTTTCCTAATTTCTTTAACATCCAATGTCCATGTTTATGTTACATATGTGACTATGGGTAAAAAGTATGCCCTATACAGCATTTGCTTACACTTCAAGGGCACTTTTCTTCTCCATAGCAGGTCTCTTACACACCAATAGAACAACTCCCCCTTCTGCCCTTTCTACTGAACTACCCTTCGCCTAAATCACACTTCTTAGATAGTTTACATTCTGTACCTCTTTAAACTCTAGTCTATTCAACTTTAAGGCTTTACTAAACTTTATCATCCTCTTCCCTGTCATTACCATCATTTCATACTTGGCCCATTCAACATTCTCTACTCTTTTGGGTTTCCTTTACACTCTGTTCATTACTATTACAAATAATACAAAACTACTGACAATTTATATTAAATTAAGTTTCACCAGTTTATTTAAATTGAGCTCAACTAACTAGAAAACCAACCTACTATTTTAATCTAAATTTGATTACTGTACCATTATAAAAAAGCAATATTTAGCTAGAATAATTTTAAATAATATTAATCTTTTAAAACATTTTAAGATTGTTGCTCGGTGATCAAAACCCACAAATATGTTTCTACATTAGATTTGGGTATATATGTTTGATTAAATTATCACAGAATGTATGTAAATAAATTGTGGCACTTGTTTTTGTAAATCCCCAACACAATAAATCTATATAATTATGAATATAACTCATAAAATCTATAAACCTCTATAGGATCTTATCATTCTCCAACTCAGTCAACGCTTTTTAACTTCAACATTAATAGCTAGTTTAAGTCTAGAGACAGCTCATACCTTGTAAAACCTTTCATTCTAGCCTCCATTTAAGAGACAATTTATTGTGCTACCTTCGCACAGTCAAAATACCGCAACCATTCAGTAATATCATTGGGCAGGTAACTAATTTTACCTACATCGTTTATTTCATGTGTACCACATTGAGTAGTCTTACAGTGGAAAGTTAATAAAAGAACAATTAAACCTTACAAACTAATTATTTTAAATATTAATTTGGTTCCAGCTTTTTTAAGGTTTGAGGTTTGTGATCGGCAGTGATAAAAGTTAAGTTTTCCATTAATTTACTCTTTGTGTAATCCGGCGGCTTTGTCATTGCCCGTCCGACCCTTTTTTTTCGCTGAGTTTAGAAATTGTTCAAGTGATCACTGACCAGTCATTTTATGTTGCTAAGAGAAACTAGATGTGTTTAATCGTAAAAAACAGATGTGCTATATATATTGGAAATAAAATGCTAAGATTCTTATTTTATGTACAGAATTTAGGCATAAAACCAACAGTTCCACAAAATTATACTGAATAGGTACTAATTTTTGCTGCACATAAGACTCCTTCACAATTGTTCACTGGCTGGTATGGTTGATCAATTCTCAATTTGCTTAAACTGATTTAGTCCAATGTGCTGATAAAATGTAGTTTTTACTATCTGGAGAGCCTTCATATATTTTGGTAACTGTGCAAGAATTTTCCTCTGAGCCATTCAACTTTAATTATATCCATAGATCCATTAATCCTGCATATCCTCACTCCCTTAACCTCCTACACCATTGAATAACAACATTGTGTAAAAATGATATTTTTTTTTACTTCACAGTGTTAATCAGTCAAGATTGGTTTGTGTCAAAGTTATTTGGCAACTCGTTGTGGCTTCTTGCTCTTGGTTATTATATCTATATCACATTTCTAGGATATAGTTGTAAGTATACACAAATATTTTTTTTAAATTATAAATGTTTCCTTGATTAAAAACTTCCTCAAGCTTAGATCAATAAAATGATACCCGCTTCGGTGGCTGCATGGTCTAAAATGCCATTCTCACAATAAACCAGACTGCCAATGACAGGGAAATAGGGGTTTGAATCCCAATCTGGTGTACTGATGGTTATTTTTTCCTAAAAGGTTTTCCACTTTCCCTCAATGCAAATGCAATTACACTTCCTCTAAATTCAACCTTCCTCGTGCTTACCACATTAGCTTAATTAGTACATATGGGTGTAACCCGAACTGGTAATAAGACAGGATCCTAAAAAATGTGTATATATATATATATATTTCTAATAATAATTATGGTATGACCAATTGGTTTGAATAATAATAATTATTATTATATTTAGCACTGTGTCTTACTACAAGTACTATTTACGCTAACAGTTAGGAATTGGGAAGGTTGAATAGAAAGGAAGTGAACCCAAATTTGCATGGAGGGAGAGTGGAAAACAATTTAGGAAAAACCAATCTCAATTCACCAGAGCATGATTTGAACCTATCTCCCTGTCCTCAGCAGTTTAGCCCAACATGAAACTAGCGCATTAGTTAACTAACTCTGCCAATGAGGCAGGTACATAGTAAGTGATTTATCCTGTTATTGTGTAATGTACAATATTACTATCCAAACTCAGCATCTTGTCTTTGTCCTCTTTGTTATCCTAAATTAATTATGAATTAGGTTTCATTATTCGTTTTGATATATTTATTAAATCAAAATCAACCTAGATATCTGATAACAAATTAGGATAAATTTAGCTTAATATTTCCTGCTACTCATACTTTCAGAAACTCATTTTTCTCATTTATTTTTCTTATTTTAAGCAAATGTTTATATTTTCAGGTCTATCAATTCTTCATAAGACACAACTACTTCTCTACCCCTTGACAATTTTGGCGATAATATACATCGTAAGTTTGGTGATCGGCTGGAATATCACTCACACACTAATGGACTTTTACAAATATAGAGTGTTGTGATCATTATGTACTGTGGAAAGAATATGTTCTCGCACTAGAAGGATTGATACTTACAAACTCACAGACTGTTGTGAAATGAGTGAAGTAATATGGATTAGTTGACTTCCATAACCAAGAAATGACGCAGACAGTCATTGTTACATGTATATGCTATAATTTATTTTTTAATACTACCAATTCATAGAACTATGCGTGGACAATGAAGGTTAATGTAAATGAATTGGATAGTAAATTATTGAATAGGTGACATTGTTTATTAGGCGTCATCAAGTTAGTTTTTTTTCAAGTGAGAAGCTGAAATCTGATTCACAGAAAGCTCTTTAGTCAGAGACGAGTAAATTTGTAACTTTAAAAACAAAACAAATGAAGTTCCAAAATTAAAACACTCATGTGATTAAAATAAAATAAATAACTTGTCTTTGAAATGACGAGTGCCCATGTCTTTAAATAAAATGAAATCTATAAATGCCCCAGTTGAGATTCATCAGGATTATTTTTCAAATATAAAATAAATACCATTACTTATTTTAACATTAAACCACCTTTCGTTCAGTTGCGGCCCTGGTACTCTACTTATCTCCTCTATACCTGATTTCAATGTACATTTATAAGCTTATATATTCCATTCAAAGAATATTCTTTATTTGTTTTTCACACTATAAAATAGCATCAGTTATAATTAATATTGCCATTTAATTTTTCAAACCTGAATAAAGGACATTTGTCAAAGGCACAGCCAGCATGTGTTTTTTTCACTTGTTTCATATGTTTATGCTTGAAAAATTTAATTCATTATTTAATGTTCACTGGTGTAATGGTTCCTTTGATCTAAGAAGTTTGGACACCCATGGTCTAGACACTGGTTCACAGGATTGATTGTGGATGTTGATAGAGCTAACACTTGCCTTTTCAGGAATTTCTGACATGTTTCTACACCCTTTCTTTCAACAAGTTTATCGATAAATACCAGCTTAGTACAAATGTTAAGAGCAGGAGATGGATGAAAAATCCTATTATTAGCACCACGTCTTACTACCCGTTCGGGTTGTACGCACTTACGCTAATGTGCAATGGTAGGATGATTGTGAGATGAAATGAAGGACCTACAGTTTAACATGGAATCCGAACCACGGTGGAGGCCTGGCATTCCCCACATTCACAAGATGTCTTGTCAGTGGTGAAGGAAGGGTTTGGTAATCAGATAAATCTGTGCCGGGACCGAGGATTGAACCCCGGCCGCCAGCACAGAAGTCTGACTGACACCTTACCCCTAGACCGCCAGGTCAACTAGGGGTATTTACATGCTTTTAGAAAAAAAGTTAATAAACAGAAATATTGGGTTTTAAATTAGAAATAGCACTGGTAGAACACAATTTAAAAATAAGAACGACACTAAAAATATATAGGGCCTAATGGAAAAAACAATTAAGATGGTTTCATCACTCATATCTTTAAGAACATTAAAATTACACTAACAATAATAAAAAATTGTAATAAAACGATTAATTGTATGATAGTTGGAAATGTACAATAAAATAGTGTAGAAACATTGCACAATAATGTAAGGTAAGTGATAGTGAAGGAATCCAACCTGAAAGGACAGTTAGGTTAGGCCTGGATATAAATAAACACACCTCTCTCTTCAAAACACTTTTACACATACCACTTCGTCATAAATATTACTTTTTCATTAATGTGTCTATATGTGAAGAGGTAATATTTCTGAAAATTTAAAATAATGTGCATCTGGAAGTTTAAAAAGTGGGAAGTGTAAAAGTGTAAGAAGAAATAGAGAAGAGTGTTTGGTTACATCTAGGCCTAACCTACCTATCATGTTGGCTTCCTTCAATATCACTTTACATTATTGTAGTGTTTCTACACTTTTGATACAAAGTTAATAAAATTGACATTTTAATGAGCTGATATTTACCCAAAATATGCTTCAGTGACTTAATTTACCCTATCAGAAAATTTAAGAATCATAAACATTTGAAGTGTTTTTATTTCATTTATTATTCTTTAGTGTAAACGTGCATGATCATGTCTTCTGTTCCATTTCTATTCCTCTATATACAGTTGCACATGCGCATTGTAAGGGCTCTCTCATAAGACATTATTTTAGAGAAATTTACTTAAATTCAATTTTTAATGCTTATAAAAGTTGATGCTCATACTTTAAAATTAAAAATAATGTGACTAAAATAATACTTTTAGCAAACAATATGAAATAGTAAATGCTTTTTTAATATAAATGTGGTAAGTTTGGTAACATTTGTATTGTAATAAATATCAACACTGATTTTAGACAGGTTAACCAACACAATTCTATAACTAAATAGTAACTAAACTAGTGCTGGTTTTGTAGCTAAACGTATTCATACGAGTTTAAAATATCTTAAGTTTGAAAATATTTAATATAATATATTCTTGATATTACATTTTTAATTTAACATAAATTATTATTTTAGAAAGGGACCAGCTAAAAATAGTAAAAAGAATCATTTAATTATTTAGTAATCTAATCTACTTAGCTATTTTTATTTTCATTGTTTTGTTATGGAAATACAAGTAAACAATGCCAATCAAGTATAATTCAAAATTTACGACGATATTGGATAAATTTACTAGTCAAATTAAAAAGCCTATGCTTGCGTTTTAAAAATTGATTAAGTACATGTGAAAGCACGAAAATGACGAGCCTACAAAACTTTTGATCTCGAAAAAAGGACGAGATCGGCTCTTAAGCTCGAAATCCGAGTACTCGCAGGGCCCTATAAAATATCTACATCTTCCTTTCTCTGTCCCCCATTATTCTGCTTCTCTCCCTGCAGTCTTTTTCTTACATACTTCATTTCAATGATTCTCCTTGGTATTCTTTTTTTTTAATCATCATTACATGACAATACAATCTCAAGTATTCCCTGTACCCGAACACTTGCCCGGACTTCATTCCTAATCCTGTTTCTCCTTGTTTCTTTTACATTCAATCTACTCCTTTCAACTTTATAAACTTTTTAAGCCTTATCAAAGAAGTTAAGTTTTGTAAATTCCTTGCTACAACGAAAGGTTTTTAACACTTGGCATAATTATTATAAATCTATACTAAGTGTTAATCCAAAAACTAACACTAAGTTATTCAGAGATCTAATATCCTGATTATTATATTTTAATCATGACTAGTTAGTAAGTTCATTATTTTTATTCAAAATAATGTACTAAATGACGAAATTTATGTCATTTTATAAATATTTGCAGCAAACCAATAACAAGATCTATGACCTAATGATTATAAAAATTACTTAAAATAATTATGGTGAATAAATATTGAAATAATACAGTATTCATTTTTAAGTATTGTCACCCTCCTTGTCTTTTTAAGGCTTTGTTGCTAACAAAATATTGACCTTGAAAACCATCCTTTCACCAAATCTCAATCAGTTTTTTTTAGCATTACAATCTTCCATCCTTTGCAGAGAATAAGAGATCCAAGGACCTTCTCCAAGAAAAGTTACAAAACAAATTAATGCACTTAGATTTTAAGGAAAAAACCCTCGTATTTTTTAAAAGTAATCCTTGTCTGGAAATTTTTTGAAAATCCGTTTCCTCTAGGAACTATTTAAATATGTAATCATCACCCACCAATTGGATGCTCTATCAGCTATTTGGTATGGTCCTAATCGAACCAAAAAAATTTGGAAATTGATTTAAGGTCTGGTAGAAAGGGAACTAACTACCGCATACCCTCCTGCGGGTGATGCACTTTTTCCCCTCAGCATGTTTCTGTAATAATAAATATCGAGTTGCCTGTCGATTGCATTTATGCACTAAGATTGTGGACGAGGTAATATTTTGTTTCAACAATTTAATTTACTTTTTTGCCATAGTTGTGTCAGGATTGTACAAGAAACTATTTTAAAAAAAGGCTAGTAGCTGGATGTTGCCTAACCATGTTCTGAACTTGTCTAACTGCTAGTTGCCAACAAAATAATAAAAAGCACTTACATTTTATCAATAATGAGCAAACACATTTATGTATACATTCTAAGCCTACCTTCCTAACATGATTCCACTACACATACTTTTCTACCATGATAATCAATTTACATAAGTACTAAATTATGGGTTTGTTTCAAATAGTAGGTCATCAGAATTTAAGATATTAATGTGTGTTTGTGTGCACATGTTTATTATTTATCATTAAACTTCCTACAAAAAAAGCTTGGTTTATAAAATGAAACAAATTTGAGCATGCAAGTAACGAAAAGTTTAATTTTGCTGTTTATCTTTAACAATAACAAAAATAACTGATTTAGATCAGTAGAGTTGCCCACACACTCTCAAGTGGGAAGATGAGCATTTTTAAAAAAAAATTCTAATATCTTATAATTTTAGATACTAAATTTAACATACAAAATATTTTATCACCAAAATATTAAACATTGGCCTAAATAGATAAATCAGACATGTAAACATTAATTTGTAATGTACCCTTCGCTTGCACTGAAGGGCTTCAAGCTTACCTTGACTGGTTCTACTAAGGCGCACTTTATAATATAGGAGCCTAGTGTCAATGTAAAACTGTTCCATTTCAAAGTAAATTGGGTGTACATTACAGTACAAAATTGATCATTTTAGCTGTTAATATTTTTTATGGCAAGCTTCGTAGACCTATTTGCTCAAGTTGCATTTTTTTTCACGCAGATGAAAAAATATTTATTACTGTCAAGTTACAACCATGAAACTTTAAAGTAATGTTTGTGTGCATACGACCATCATTTATGTTAATTTAAAAATAGTACTGGAACAATTTTGCAAAGTTTCTTCTCTTTTGGGATTTCTAATAGTTTATATCATAGTTACGAACCAGCAATATAAATATCACAGTAAAAATTTGGGGTGGGAGGTGGGGGGGTTTCAAACCTTCTACTAGGCTTCAAAACAAATATTGGCTTTGACTTCACTTTGAAAAAATTCCGGCCTCACCTGTTACGAATCTACTAAATATTACAATTAATTTTAGTGCATAAAGTAATACACATAATTAAAATATACTATTTTTTTCAAGCGTTAAAAATAAATATTTATACTTTGATTTGGCTTCACGAATATTTCATATATTCGATTCGAGCTGTGTGAATTGAAAAAGTAGACGAATTAAAATTGTTTGTGATTTTCTAAAAAAGATTTCACTTACATTAAACTTTCTTTACAACAATTAAAACTATAGTTCTCATTCATTTGAGTGAAAAATGACAAGGATAAAGGAATCAAGCTTGGGACTTAAGTGCCAATGCTCAAACACTGAACATCTTGGTTCCTATTATATCAAGGACCAGTCTTCACATGATTAGCCAATAGTTCAAATTGTTATTTTTCACTTAAATGATTATGATTCTCTGATCAATATTGTTCCTGATAACATTCTATGTTAGTTAATGATACATTTGGTTTATAAATAGTATCCTTACCAAATCACAAAAGACAAAATTAAGTTAAGAAATTTGTCTTTACCCAGACATATATGCTCTTTTTTACATCCATTACTGTTTCTAACCTAAAGCCTGGGTAAGTTTTTTAAATTCAAGCCACATATTGCCTGCTACCGGCTGCTAGGCCTGTCGTAGCTTCATATGCCTTATAATCTAACTTAAAGACTAGGACAGGCACAACATCCAGTCCCCGGTCGTTAATTGATCAATGTTAAAGGGTAAATCCATATTTTCATCAATGATAAATATAAATATGCTCTTATATTTAGCTAATATGAGGGTCTTCATTCTCCTAAGATATAAGTCATCCTTGTGACAATTATATCTCATAATTAAAGCTTAAAGTAAGAGGGATAGCTGAATCTGAAGAATCTGCTTGTGGCAGTGGACGTTAGTTTTTAATGCGAGTTTAATTTTAGTAATCAGCCTTATCAATTTTTACTCCAATATTACTCATGACATGGTTGGATTTCCTGTGTGCTATTTTCATCTAAAGAAATGTTATGAAAAGTTTAGGTTATGAATGGTATAAAAAAAATTTGGAAATTCAATATTGAAATAAGTTTTAGGCTACATTTTTTTTACTTTCATGTGTTTTACAAATTTACATAAAATGTGTTAATGTTTTTAAATTAGGCCCACCCATATAATATGTGAAAAATAATTCTAAGAATCATACTAATTTTCACATAATTTTTATAAAGCACATTTTTGTTGTATCATTTATACTTTATAGTTTTTACAAAACTATTTCACATATGTAAATTTAACTAAAGCAAATGGTTTTTATTACATTCACATAGAACAAAGTAATCAATATATATGACTAGTGCTTTAAAATTATTGCTCAAATTAAATTAAAATACTTTTATGTACTGTGGGTTGTAGATAAGAGTCAATGAAAATGTATAATCCATTTTTAGAGTTCAACCTGACAGTTATACACATGTATGAATTGTGTTTCTGTGATAACACAAAAGTTTGTCAGTTTGGCGGTTCACTCTAAAAGAAATGTGTGTAATATAATTATAGCCTTACACCATACAAATGTGTAATGGTCGAATTAAATCATCATCTAAGTAGCGAGTCCATAAACACAAATATGGAAGCATTTTTCTATTTGTAAAAGTGAATACACACAAGCAGGGCTATTGTCTTTTCTTGCTCGGCTTTATGGCTTTAGTTTTCTGTTTGTCTCCCCCCGCAAAGAGAGAGGTCAATACTTCAGAGATTTCTGGAACTTGATAGTTAAAGTTGGTGTTCAACTGCTCCATTTCCTAAACAAAGAAAAATACAATTTTAATTTTATGAGAAACAATATGTTCATGTTTAATCGTTTATATGTTCTGTATGTATTTAACTTTCAAAATATATTTACAAAATATGAGCCCATAGCAAACACCCCTTTATGATTGATGAAAGAAACTTGGAAACTTTTGAAAATGGCTTAACAAGGCTTAAGAAAACAGTATTTTGCTAAAATTGTTAAGCTACTGGGATCTATTAAATCAAATATTGATGGTACATCCCATTTTTAAGACAACCTACCTTCCTTGTTTCTGGGTCGCTCATCATCTTGGGGAGGACCATAATTAATAACAAAGGTAACACCATCATCAGCACCTAAAACAGCAAAAACATTTATAATCTAAGTATACTTACGCACAACAACTTATTTTTCTGGCTTCATGTTAGCATGCTGTTTCTCTCTAACCAGCCACTGTTGTTTTGTTTTAACTTTTAAGCTAATTATTTTTGGGAATAGCCTTCCTAAAATCATTGGTGAGAGCCAGAGGTGTATAATACACACCATGGTCATGTTTCGCTTGATAATATATCAACTTGTTCTCCCACAGCTCGCTATCATAAGGAACTTTATCAAACTACACATGGCACTGGAGTAGTATCTTCATTAGCCAGCAGTATAACAGGGCATTAAACTTTCAATAAGCCAATGAAGTTTAAAACTATTTTAAGCCTCCCATACAGTAAAGCATATTTTCAGAGAAGTGAAAATTAATCACACAACAACAAAATTGGGGGAAGAAAAATATATGGCCAATATATTTTAAAAATTGAGGACAGTAAAAGTTCTGGACATAAATCTTATTTTGGGGATAATTGGTCCCCTTATTACAAATATACCATTATATATCTTACTCCCAATATTTATGTTAAAATAACACATTTAAACCTAAAACAAAACTAAGGGAACTAGGAAATCATATTAAAATAAATGTTTGGCTATTGAGGTGTATGAATCTTTAAAACTTCATCAGCTCGATTAAAAATGAGAATATTGGATTTGACCATTACAAAGTTTTGCCAATAAGAATAAGAAGTTAAAATACTTTCCGATTTATGTTGTTTTTGTCATTTTGTTGCTATGTAGGCTACATCAAAAAATAATGTTTATATGACAAATTTAAAACAACCAGTTATATTAACTTGCATTTTGTGAAAGTAGTTTAATTTTTCACTTAAGTTACATAGGACAACATTTAATTTATTTTTCTAAAATTGATTTATTTTATATTCTCATTTCGATTAGACTACGAAATCATTTTTTACTATTCGAGTTGACTTCGGTTTGGATTGAAAAAGTGGACTTCATACACCCCTATTAAACTAACTAACTCTCTGTCTATATATATATATATATATATATATATATTTAAAAAATCAACATACCATGGGACTGAACAGGAAATCCGTCACTCGCCATTGCTCACGTACTTGAAAATATCGAAAACGAGTCAAAGGTTTAAACTTGAGTGGGTAAGTGACATGTGTCACTTGTGAAGGTTGGATGTAATTCACTTTCCTTGCTCGGTATTTGCCTTTTGAATTAATTTCCACCCTTACTGGTTCATAAGCGTAGTTAGGATTTGAAATTTCAACAACATAAGAACCTGATGGGACATTATTAACTGTAAACGTGCCATCTTCCCTAGAATAAAAAAGAAAATTTTTATTACATATTTGCAATATAAAAACATTGATAATTGTAGGTCATGTGACACTTTTGAACGAAAGCTAAATGCTAAAGTGTGATGAATTCTTTTCTTGTAAAACTTACTAGCGTTACCTAACTGCCTAGTATAATCTAAATAGCCTAGTTTAACACAATTAATACCACATGTGCCACTAATTGGTAAAATCTATTTGTTTTGAATGGTCTAAGTTACCTTTATGTTAAAACTGTGAAATTATATATTTTTATATATATATCATCTTAAGTTTTAACACAATTAAAATGATAAAACTAATGGTTAGAAAATACAAGCTTAACAGAGAAATGAGGTTCCGAAAGAGTGGCAAAAGAAAAGTCTGTAACGAGTATGTAAGAGATGGATAAACAAAATGCTAAGAGATGGATAAACAAAATGCCTATAGTTGGATCACCATTGAAAGAACCTTAGCTGACAGTTCAAATTACTGGTGTTATTAAATTTACTTGCACGTATTCATACCAAGTCAAGTGTTTTAAAGAGCTGTCAAATTTGACAAACTGTGCAATGAGCTAATCAAGGACCGGAAGCTAGTTTATTTTGTGTGTAGATCACATCTTACCACTCAGTCAGGCTGTCTAGATATTAATTCTGAGGAATGGATGTGAAGGAGGTTGGGTGTCATGTTAAGGATAAGGAAGGTATAGTGTTAAAAAACTCAAGAAGTAAGTACCCTTGACTGGGATCAAACTACAAACTTATCATCGGCAATCAAGTTTATTGCAAAAGGGATGCCTTTGACCATGAAACCACCAAAGTAGGTGGGAAAGAAGTCGAGCTATTAAACAATAATAGGATGATATTTCAGGAAAAGATGGAGGATGTGTTTGGATATAAGGAGAGGAATGCAAAAGGTAGGGCTGTGAAAGGGCTAGGATTGTTATGCCCTATAAATTGCTAGAAAATGCTTTATAAAAGATGCATTTATGACCAATATATATATATATATATATATATATGCCTTCTAAACAAACAAAGAAAGTTATTTAAATTTTTTTACAGTTTATGTGGCAACTAAAAATGTGTTGCCCAAAAACATGCCCTATAACAGAGAAAAAAAAACTCTTAAAATACAATTTAACTTTTTACAGTTTCTGTGCCAAACTGAAAGGCTTTAAACAAAAAATATTCTCTATAAAAGAAAACAGGGGAGGGGTGGACGTAGTTTTACGGCTTACTGCCGTGGTGGCACCACTGTTTGCTACGATATGTGTACAGATGTTCTAAACATGGGCACTCCCCTCCCCCTCTTTTTTCTCTCAGTCTTGCTTCTGGATTTCAAGGAATATGGCCTCTACCAAATACAAAAGGTTTTTATAATAAAATAATTCAAAAAGGCATAAAACAGCTCTGCATTATTGAAAAACTCTCAGCACAAAAGAGGCTGTCATTTAACTAAATCGATATAATCACGAGACTACTATTATAATGAATGAATTACTGGTTCTCATTGTTTGTTTAAATTTAAAATAGGTACTGTAATTAAAATAAATACTTTTTTATTACCCCTATAAGATTAGCCTGTGAGTCATAGAAGGTTGGATCCTATCCCATTTTTACTTTTTACCTATTTCTTGATAAAACAAAACAAGATTTAATTAAATACCAGTAATAATTTTAAAGTTAAAAGTTGTTAAGTTAGAGTTGTCAGTATGTGCCTTCTTTTAGATTCTTTCTCTGAGTAATTTATGTTTTCAATATTATTTTATTCTAGTGTATTAACTTATTACCACATTTCAGACAGTCAATAACAAGTGATGCTGGGATCAAGATCAACCTAATGTTAACATAGATTGATGTGAGTTTAACTTAATATAAGGGTTGTCAAGGAGAAACCTTTATTTTGAGGCAATATACCACATATCTGCTAGTCAATCTTGTTGCAAGCTATGCCAAAACACTTATTTAATATATAATATGTCATCATCGTCATTACTACACACCAAGATGGCAAATCAAATAATACCATATTTTATAAAGTATGGTGATTTTGAACGATTATAGGCCTAACTAAACAAAACTCACTAAAATCACAAGCTAAACATAAAAATATAAATATTGAATATATTGTGTGTTGACTTATGTTTTTGGATCATAATGTTGACCCATGATCGTTTGTGGTATTTGACATTGTTTTTTACAGAAATTAAATCAGTTAGGCCTATTTGATGAATATTATTCAAAATTTTAACTTACTTTATCAATATTAATCAAAATTTCATCTATCTCAGCATGGATGGTTGAGTTAAGTTTGCCGGGTAAGAAAAGTACCTAGTAATAAACATTAATTTAATGCCACTACAGTTATTTATTTTCTGACAAAGTGACAACTATGTCATTTTAATATAGTTCTTTGTGAGGTTCACTTCCACTTACCAGTTGTGATCTAGGTGGTATATAGTGGTGATATATATGTATGATAAGTCTACTTCATATTATTTCATTAGAATATTTAAATACATCATTGTTATTATTTAGCACCGCGCCTTACTACACGTTAGGGTTATACACTTAAGTACTAATTACGCTAATGGGTTAAGAATTGGGAAGGTTGAATTAAGAGGAAGTGAGCCTGCATTTGTGTGGAGGGAGAGCGGAAAATTATTTAAGAAAAAAAAACAAACAGTTCACTCGTTCGAGATTCAAACCTCGATCTCCTGAATAGTCTAGATCAAAACGAAACTAGCATTTTAGCTAAGTACGCCACCAAGGCGGGTATTTAGATACAGATTTTTTAAACAAGATAAAATAACAATAGATATTTGTTTGCGAGAGTTGTTTGTTACGAAAAAGAGAGAAATATGGTCGTTTTAGACAGTTTTTGTGTCAAGTTATAAAATGATAGATTTAGTTTGGGAGACAATATGGTCGGCTGATATCCCATTTTTTAGGTTAGGATAATTGGTTGTATTTTGACTAAAAATGAATATTTTTATAGCATTAATTGATTTGCCATGTAGGCCTATTATTTAATTTGTAAAAAATTGTAGAACATATTTAAGCCAGGAAAACAAATTTGATTTTAGTGATGAGGTATCATCCTTGGTGATAGTTATATTGATTGTTGACACCTTCTGCGGTATAGTTCTCATCTCTAGAGCATCAACGCATGGCCTCTTCTTACACACTATTTGTTTAAGCTTCTGTAAGCCTATAATGCAAGTAGGCATACTTGAAAACTTACCAGGTTTAATCACTCAAATTCCAGTGTTAACCTTTCTTTTCATTAAGTCTAAAATCATTTTGCGTTTATGTTGTAGGCCTACATAAAGTGAATCCTTTTCACAGACTATCTTTAAGTTACATGGACAATTGGTCATTGCACTATGTTTTCATGTTCAGTTTATCACAATGCCAGTGTGAGCAGGCTTTCACATAATATCTCATTCATTTTTTTTTTTGCACAGCATCTATTAGATGTCCGAGTTATTTGGCTTAAGTACTGAAGCATAAGAAGACCCTGCAAAAGGCTTAATATAATTGTGCTGCCCGCTTCGGTGGCTGCATGGTCTAAGGCGCTATGCTCGCAATAGACTAGATTTCCAAAGGCTGTTTTTTCTAAGTGGTTTGTCACTCTGTCCATACCTACAAGTGTGGGTGGACTTCCTCTAAATTCAACACATTTGCATAATTAGTATATACGTGTATAACCCAAATGGGTAGTAAGACGTGGTCTTAAAAAATATTCTGCACTATCTGATTGATGCACAGAATATGCTACTGTTGAGGTTAATTGTTGCTCGACTATTAATTTATTCATTGTTTTGTTGGTAGACATGTAACGCGAAAATTTATCTTTTGTCATGCATTGTTATATTACTATAAGAACAACTTGAATTCTTTATTGTTATCTTTATTTTAAGTTCAAGTAAAATATCAGACACAACATAGATAGACAAGAATTAAATGACGTGTTGAATATTTGTTATTTGTTATTT
>CABFOW010000490.1:88563-108489 GCA_902141385.1 Timema californicum | reverse complement strand
ACTTGGGAACTTGTGAAGTGCCCACCGTATGCTAGACCACTCACCTGTCGCTGGGTTTTGAGAGAGAAGACGAATGGAAAATTCAAAGCTCGACTGGTGGCACGTGGATTTGAACAAGAGGAAGGAATTGATTATACTGATACCTTTAGTCCTGTGGCTCGTCACACATCAATTAGATTGCTGTTGAGTCATGCAGCAGCTGAGAAGATGAAAGTAGTGACCTTCGATGTTAAAACGGCATTTCTTCATGGTGACCTGGAGGAGGAGCTATATATGCATCAACCAAAAGGTTTTGAAGACGGATCTGAAAAAGTGTGCAGACTACGGAAAAGTCTGTATGGTCTGAAGCAAGCACCTAGAAAATGGAATGAAAAGATTTCCTCACACTTGGAGAAGATTGGATTCACTAGTACAGATGACGATCCTTGTATATATTATAATGAGAGCAGGACAATCATGATCTCATTATTTGTCGATGATGGTCTAGTTATAGGCAAGAGAGAAGACGCTATTTTCGAAGTCTTGAAGAAGATCAACGAACAATTTGAGATCATGTACGAGAAGAAGATCCAAGACAAGCTATCCTACCTTGGCATGGAATTGAAAATTGAACAGGATGGAATCTTCATAAGTCAGCCAAAGTACACCACAAAAATCCTAAAAAGATTTAATCTTGATCAGTGCAACTCAGCTTCAACACCGATCGAAAAAGGGATGGTGACTGACGAAGAAAAACAGAAGAACGACAAACCAGTACCAGTGGGAACCCCCTACAGAGAGGCTCTCGGATCACTACTCTATCTGGCAACAATCTCAAGACCAGATATAAGCTACGCTGTAAATTATCTAAGTCGGTACAGCAACAGACCAATGAAAAGTCATTGGAAAATGATTAGAAGAGTGTTCATGTATCTGAAGAGTACTGTGGACTATGGCATCAAATTCGATGGAGGATCAAGACTAGTGGCCTATACAGACTCTGATCACGGAGGAGACAGAGAGTCAGGAAAGTCAACAAGTGGAGTACTACTCATGAGAGGAGGACCTGTAATTTGGTACTCCAAGAAGAAACCAGTGGTAGCAAATTCTACTGCTGAGGCCGAGTACAGAGCTGCTGTTTCTTCGATAGATGATGTCAGCTGGACAAGAAGAATCTGCACGGAATTGAAAATCTTGAAGACTGATGAACCAACTACCTTGTACGTTGATAATAAGTCAGCAATAACTATGCTTCATAACTCACATGAAGGAAAGACAACCAAGGGTAAAAAGCATATAGAAATTTCGAGAAAATTCATTCAACAGCATATAGGTAAGACTGTACTTCCTGAGCATGTTCAAACCAGAAGTCAGCTTGCAGATATTCTGACTAAACCACTTGCTAAAAGCTCATTTGTAAAACTTCGTAGAGCGATAATTAAGGAGGAGTGTTGAGGTTAATTGTCGCTCGACTATTAATTTATTCATTGTTTTGTTGGTAGACATGTAACGCGAAAATTTATCTTTTGTTATGCATTGTTATATTATTATAAGAACAACTTGAATTCTTTATTGTTATCTTTATTTTAAGTTCAAGTAAAATATCAGACACAACATAGATAGACAAGAACTAAATGACGTGTTGAATATTTGTTATTTGTTATTTACTGACATAGACAAACAAAAGTTATTAATTTGCTCAATAAACTTCGTAAAATCAACAACCTGTGTCTTTGCTGTCCCAAAAATGTAATAGCTACTTCTTAACTAGCCTATTTTGTAATGTCTTTAATTAATCTATAATCGTCAATATGGCCATCCATACTTTCCATGTCTGAATTGGAAGTTTGATTTCAATTAGTCTTAAGTAGTAAAGAGATTAAAACAGTACTGTAGGCCCTACATATATTTTATACAGACAAAGGACAGTCTTAGAGCAAAACAATAAAAGTTGAATAAAATAAAATTAATATTACTTTTGAGCCTTTAAACTATTCAATAATATACTAAAAGAAGATAGTATGCTTTATTCATACCATTTGTTTCTTTTTCAATTGTTTTGTATGAGGTTTAGATATTGTATTCACTTTATTAGCGGTATGCACTCAAGAATATCTAGAATTGAATGAAAAAAAGATATCTAGGCTACATTTTTAACACTTTTAATAAATACTATATTAAAACAAAACTCAACAATTGCCCTAATGTAGATATTGTCAATGACATATAGCTTTCCTGTGATCCTGCACACTAGAAAGATATCATCCCATGATGCTTTGTGTTACACCTGTGATCCTGTGCACTAAAATGGATATGACATCAGTGTAGGATATGTAGCCCCCTCCTCCACCACCACCACAACTAATAATTAGGCTTACATTGAATAGTTTATTTTATTGATGATTATTAATTTAATTCATTAACACATGAAAGGTTGGGTTAAGCTGATTTGAGAAAGAGTTATGATGAAAGGTTAGGTTAAGCTGGGTTGGATAAGTTTCATAATTAATATAAACTAGCCATCTTGTTATTTTCATGTTATCAATATTATGTTTAAGAAGTTATAAACTTCTTCTATAATTGAGTAGTTATGGATACTTGTGATCCAACATCGATTAAAATCGTTTAAGATATTCAAATCATGTTTCGCTAAGATCAGAGGACAGTTATTAACCATTTACAGTAGATCCAAAGAGTTAAATTTACTATGAAGTTAAGTTAATTATGGTCGTTTTAGATGGTTTTAACGCCTTTATAAAGTAGAATTTAATAAGTAATGTGTACAAATTGTTCTACAACGGCCGAAAGATACCCCACCACTTTGGGTTTACATATTACTTTTTTTTTGTTTAAATCGATTCTAAGTGTTTTGGGTTTGGAAAAATGAACAGCTGATCTCAATATTTCAGTAATTTTATGAATTAAAAGGCCGAGAATTGGTCGGATAAGGCGTAGGCCTAATATAAACAAATTTTTAATAAAGTGAATGTATTACTGAATCTATTACTGCATAGGCCTACCTACAATTTATTCATATTTAAGATATTAATTTAGTAAAATATTGGATACTTACTTCAAAAACCCTAAATATTCTCCTCCATTCACTAAAACACGAGTCAGAGACTGCCAATTAGAATTTGAGACATATGTATCAGGTGGAAATACTTTTCCATCAATTATGTACCTATCATCTGAACTTTCAATGTCCAAGTCAGACTTTACAAAACTAAAAAGAATCAAGAATATAAGACAAGAACATGCCAAATATGTTTCTTTTGATTGGAACATTTCTCATTTAATTAAATATTAAAACAGATTTAGAAAATAGAATAGCAAAAAATTAAGTAGCTAATCATAGATTATTACCACCATGGACAACAGAACTGTGTAAAGCAGAGACTATTGGTGTCAAGGTTCATTTTATTGTAATTTTCACTTATCATTTAAACACGTGACTACAGACTGCGTGACGAGAAAAAGTTATTTGAAATAACAAGAAAATGTATTAGGCTATATTAACGCGCGATATAAAAGGATAAGACTTTGATTATTGAACAAATTATTAAAATAAGTATATGGTTTGTCAATTAAATGGTTTTTGGAAGCTCTGGACGAACATTTAAAACTGGATAATTCACAAAACTAGAACCACAAATCTATTAATGGAACTTTGACTTACTATCTTATTACGAATAATTAACTAATCTTTTGACAGGGAAATAGTGACAGCTCAAAATATGAAATAATCCTTTGCTGTTCATACTATAATGCAATTAATATTTTGAAAATTACTTAATAACTGTGTAATTATTATAAGCCTAATACTCATATCTCAAATATTTCTTAGATAATATAAAAATTTGTCAAAACTAAACTTTTGGAATACTTAAACAGAAACCACCATTTTTATCGCCAGAAAAAATGGGTTTCACACAGACACAAGCTGCTACTGAACCTAATAATAATTGATCCTGTAGTAAAAAGGGGCAAAGATCACTTAGGCCTTTTTGCTTCAATCATCTCCTTATATCCATTAGTTAGCGCTTGAAATCACCGCCTTATAAATTTAATATCTTTTAACTGCGTGTTTTCTAGGAATTTTTTTAGAGCAGTGTTGGCAGTTTTTTTTCCTAACGCCAGCTGATTCAGCGTTTAGCCCAGCAAGGTATCACATTCATTAAGAATGGACATCGAAAGAAATATACAGGTGTTCAACATTGATGGGCGGAAAGGGGGGATCAATGATTTTAAAAATATGATTTTCTTATCAATAAAACATGGGGTTTTTAATTTATTTTTTTAAATTAATTAAGTAACTGTATCTGAAGTGCATTTTCAATAAATCAAAAACTTCATTCTCAAATTAAAAAAATGATGTTCATAAAATAATCAAATTTAAAAAAAATACCATTTTGAATATAGCCAGTTATTGATATTGACTGTTCAGTACTTAAAATACCCACAATCCATCATCCACTGTTTGTGTAAACTTTCATTTCGAAACAGTGTTTTCTAAACAGATTGGGGGGAGCCTGGGGGTTATGTAATTTTTTTAAATTCAAGCCTTAAAAGTGCCTTTTTAAGCACATTTTGAATTTATAAAAATAAAAAATCTACCTCCCCCACCACAACAAAACAATTGCATGAAAATAAATTATTAAATTTGGTATATCTAATCAATAGTTGACATAAGACTACCGCCAGAGTTAAGTCACTTTTAAGTTTTAACTAACTGTGTTATTTTACATTAAGAATTATATTATTATTAGGTGACTAGGCAGTCTAGAGTTAAGGTGTCAGACTTTTGTGCTGCGAGTGCAGGGTTCAATTCTCGGTCCTGATACAAACTTATCTGATTGCCAAACCTTTCACAATAATAATAATAACAATAATAATATATTATTTGTATGTGAAGTTCATTCTTCTATCCTTTCGAAGTTCAAACTTGGCAATAGCTTGGTCATTGAAGTCTGCCATATCGGCAATTATAGTTTTCTCTGCATTTAGCATGCCTAGAGCTGTCGGAAGTTCCTCTGATGTACATCTCAGATAGGTCTTGATTTTGAGTGTGTAAAAACATATCTTGGGTTATGTGTTGTTAAAATAATTTTCATTAGGGTAAATATTTCTGTAAAGGAATCTTCAATATCACATTTTGACAATAATTATTGGTATATTTTAAGAGGACCAAAAATGTGGTAAAACTCTAGTCTGGTGTAATTTATAGAGTTCTTTTCACAGTCATCCTTTGTTGAGAAATGGATAAGCTACCATATTTTCATCTAGTAGCTCTGAGGAAAATGATAATAGACTGGAATTTTTACGGACATACTCAAAATGAAATATTTTTGCTGCAGCCAAATGCTTGACAAATCTGAATATTTCTTATGCTTGAAACCAAATTGTATCACATATCCCTTTTCCAGCAACAGATTTATCTTAAGATTTTTTATTTTCTTAGGCATTAGTGTTTCATCTGCATGGTTTAAATCTGGAGTGAGTTCATGGCTTGCTGCTATGATTTGTAACCCTCCACAGCCTCAATGTTACTTTGGAGATTGTGATAGTTGCTCCGTTTCAGGCAAAATAAGGGAGCAACTGAGCCAAGCAATGACAGTCAATATGATTGACTATTATTTTCAAACAATGGGTTTCTATTGATCAAGTAGGCCCACTTACCTAGTGGGTACTAGTGATCAAGAAAACCTTGATCACTCATGACTTTTACTGATGGGTCGGAAAACTTATGACTCCTTCAGTCGTTGACTTGAGCGTAGACCAGGTTCAAGTGTGTTTGTGGAGACAAAGTAGAACCCCAGCTGAGAAAATTCATGTGGGAACATCCAAAGTCGTGGACTAGACCAATACTACCATAGGTCAATATATTCAGGCAAATACATGGCAGTACAATTAACCTCGTGCGAACTCACATTTAATGTATTGTTTAAATGCTGAGTTTTTTTTATGGAGAAGGGAGGGGGAGGTAGTGTTCCATTGCTACACATTCATTGTTAGTTTCTTATAAGAATTGACTGTTTGATAAATATTATCAAGACTTTTGAAAATATATGTAACATGCATTGTATTACCCCAAACCACTACACACACAAACTACTTTGGTTTGAATTGAAGGGATGGAAATTGTTGTGTGATGCGATTGATTATGAATAAAATTATAATTGTGGACCTACATGCTAGTATCAGCTTTTGTAGGCTTATATTAAGCTTATTTTTTTAAATAAAATTAATATTAGAAAAATGTTTGTGCACTATCACTTGAGACTAGAGATTTGGCATCTCTGTTATTGATTGGAGTGCCTGGAACACTGTTCTAGAGTCAAAGATAAGATTGTTTTTAGCACCGCGTCTTGCCACTCGTTCAGGTACTAATTACGCTAATGGTTTTAAGAATGATGACGGTTATATGTATAGTAAGCGTAGCCACATTTGCATGGAGAGAGAGGGGAAAACCATTTTGAAAAAACCACCCTTAGTAAATCTGACTGAGATTAGAACCTTGGGCTCCCCATCATCAGCAGTCTAGTCTACTGCGAGAGTAGGGCCTTAGACCACATAAAGTGGGTCTGAGATTAGTTACTAGACTTTCACCATGAAATGCCAACATATAAAAAGTGTATTATTTTCTCATTTACGGATGTACAGCTATAATTCTTGATGGAATGAAAGCAAGAGAGAGTTCCTGTGAAAATTTTGTAATACATTTCAAATCCACAGTAGTGTTGCAGTCAATTATTTTATAACAGGGTGACACCGAGAGAGTGGGCACAGATAGGTAGATAGGTTGTAGGCAGAAACAAACGCCGTGTCTTCACTAAGGATCCTCTGACATTTAAGACTATCAAGATATGGTCTGATTAATTTTAGCCGACAGGTATGTTGAAAGGACAAGGTGGCAGAAATCCCGACTTCTTGAAAGAAGCGGTAGAAAATGTGTGGAGGTCATTCGAAAGAAACCCCCGAAAGTAGTCACACAAGGAGCAAGAGAATTTGGAATGAAACATTTTATGGTTCATAAAGTTTTTCGCTGTTAGTTACGCTTTCACACCATATATGATCCAGATTTTGCAGAAAATCAAACCTGATGACCATCGATCGCATCAATGATAATGACAACTTTTTATCATAAGTAATGTTTTTTGACAAGGCAATCTTTCACATTTTAAGGAAAGTGAATTGACACAAATTGTAATGTTACTGATTTGGACCCCTCTCATATATTAAAAAAGTCATTGATGAAGTGCATTTTTCTCTAAAGTATTGTATGTAAAATATCCTTTTAGTACTTCATCCATGGAGAATCAAACACTTTTCAGAACTAATTTCAATAGATTACACCATAAGACTTTTTTTCTTTTCAAAAATAAACTCCATAGTAATATAAAAAAAAGCAAGTGACGCTACCTCTACCCAATGGGAAGCTAGCCTTTACAACAATTGTCGCCAGGACTCTTTCTATTAATTTGTTTTGACACTGGTCACGAGAGGTCCAAGGGGCAAGGGGTATGCCATATATAAGCTGCTTGTGTTTATAAATATATAGATTAGTAACATAAATCTACACAGCACAGTACTCAAAACACGGAACATGTAATGTTACAGAGAAATAATCTGTAGTTCAACTAAACTGTATCATATAAAATTATATCTTCAGTGCCGAATATAAAATCACTTTAATAAATTGTGTGCAACATTAAAATTCTTATTTATTGAATTAAATATCAGATTGTAAAACCATATCATATTAAATAGTGCTCGATCACAGGGCTATAAAAACCAATTATCTCACAATACAAATCCAGTACGCAATAATCGACGCCCAAACGCAGAGCATAACATACCATACTGCTTTGATTAGTGCTTGATCACGGGGCAATTATCAGCTAATTAAACGGTATCACTTCAATTGACGCCCATCGCCAACTCGTAACGTTATAATTGGCGCCGCATCACAGGTCAAATATCAATATATAAACTTTATCACTATAATTGGCACCCAGCACAGACCAATTAATTTCATAACGTTTCAAAATGTGTGAATTTCGAGATTGAAAAATCTGCCGAAGAACACGTGCATGAAGTTGATGTGCTGTGGTGTGATCTCATGCACAATCTGACTGCTGAACCATTTTTATTTGCTGAAAACACCAACCAACAATGACATGGCATAATTGGATTTGCTTAAGATTATTGTTTTACCTCATCAGCCATGCAGCCAACAAAAATTTTTCATTAGGCCGGTGCTTCATCCCATTGGAGTTATGATGTCCGAGATTTCCTGAATAACACATTCCCTGGTGTCCACATTCTCTCATTAAATTTTTTCTTATGGCGTCTGTCAAAGACAAAATATACTCTAAAAAGTTACCAGCATAATAGATTTGAAACAACGAAAAACAGATGCCATAAATTTTGTCAGAGTACACATATTTCAGAACACCCGGAGTGAAAGTGACATTCTTTGTGCAACCAAAGGTGCACATGTGGAGTTGCACTGAAATGAACTTGAAACTTTTGAGTTTCACTATATTTTTCATTGTAAATTTCAAACTGTGTGAGCTTAAAATGTTTCATGGTAAACACCCTCTATAATTTTCAAAATGAAGGTACTGGTAGTGAAAACTATTTATTTAAAATATTTTCTAATTATTTATAACTGAGCTCTAACGAGCTCTTGATTCACTTTAAAATTTTATCTTAATAATTTATGGTTGTATATTATAAAGGGTTATTTTCGTTGCATTAGTCCATTGATGAAACATATCTATTGAAAATTGAGCCTATGAGCATAATACATTACACATTTTTAGTTGTATTTTTAAATAAGGAAGAAAAAGAGGCATAAGACTAAATATGAATCGTAATTTTAATAAAAGAAGGGAGAGCAATGAAATGTTACCAATACAAAAGGTAATAAAAAGGTAATACAGAAGCAACATTTGCTAACTAAAACTCTATTGAAAAAAAACCATAATAATGGAAAACTCTTATAAATAAGTTTTAAACTTTAAGGGGAACCGCACATGATTTAATGTCATATGCCGAATTGATTTCCAAATGGGTAAATATGATAAAATGACCCCCTCCAAGAACCCCTTCTCCTACTAAAATAATGAAATATATATATATGTATTGGTCACCAAAACTTCATTTGAGTCAGAGCCTTCTCATTAATAAGATATAAGTTGGTCCTCACTCCAAAGTTCAACGAATGTTTAAAACAAGTACTCGAGTCTTTTTTTTAACCTAGCCATCTATCGGCTTCAAGAAAACCTTCTCAGACCCTCCTGAGCGGTGTTATAGAGTCGAGGTGACAAATTAATCACATTTGCAAACAAGGCAAAGTTATTCACTCTATGGACCAACCACAAATTTTGTGGGACTATCTGCAAACTGTAAACAGATTCTGACTACATAATTAAACATAAGATAATATTTTCCCATAACTCGCCTTGAATGTTACTACCACAACTACTATTATTATTATGTGTTCTGTCTTAATACAGGTCCATTACGTTTGTCAATGAACTTAGATCGTCAATGCACCCTGTCCTCTTGTCATAGAATCCGAGGCTATTATTTCCCAGTTTATTCTAGTAGTTTTAAATAAAGTACACTAGGTTACTATCTTTGATTGTAACCGCACCCATGGCAGTATTCGATGCTTACGGTAAGGATGCTGTACCGATTGGTGTTGGCACATTTTAGCCAGTACAAGTACCATTGCTCAGTCTTACCCTGAGCGTGCTTGCACTATTCATACAAACTAGTATCCCTACTATAGATACTTCCTTGCCGGCCCAGAATACTGTTGCCCGTGTCACTCCCTACCACTAGTAGGTAAGGTGATGGATGCACTGACATACCAGGATACTCTTGTATTAAATATTAATAATACAGTACGGGTTAACAAACAGTAATTTACTAGATACAAAAAAAGGAGTCATAAATGAACATACAGCTAAATAAAAACTTAATTTGTGTCCAACTTCTCGTTAAGGTTTTACACTTGTAATAATTATTCAAATTTGTTGGGGGTGAGGAAGAGGATTTTACATCATTTGATCAATGAAGCGGGTATTTGTAGAGTTAATTTATAACGAGGGGAACTGTGGCACACAAATTTTACTATAGATAATAGTAAAACACCGATTATATAAATTATCTTTAGATTTACAAAGCCTTGCTTGTTGCCCATACCAATGAGCATGTAGAATAAACATGAAGCTCATATAGATAGTGTGGTTTAATAGTGATTGGGGTTTGGAACTCAACTAGGTGTACTTGAGGTGTTTTTTCTTAAAGAGGTCCCACACTGCCTCTAAACAAATCTAGGCACATTTTATCTAAACTATACCACTCTCCCAATTAAATGTGGATAGTCTGGGAGGGTAATAAGAGGTGGTACAAAGTGTTTTGTCATAAATTTCTTACTAACTCTCATAATTATTGTGGATGCTGCATTTAACACATACAATTTTCAATATACTGGATTATAGGGAATGAGGATTGAATTTCCCCCCATTTACTTGAGTAGTGAGATGAGTTCCAACGCCTGAGGCCTGAGTCACACCTGTACCTTTACAATTTAACCACATACCTTAATATTAATAGACTTATGTTACCATGTTTATCATTGGGTAATGCAAAATTTCACGCATGCTCTGATCAGGGATTTTTCTTGTTTGTGGAAAGGCATTCCAGTTTTGAATCAATAATAATAAAGGGTCAAAACGTGTATTCCCAATATATGTAGTGTCTGTCTACTATTTAAAAAAAATTATTCACTCATACTTTCACACATTATAGAGGACATATTGATTACTATCATGCCTCACCAAGCAATGCAACTTCCTTTCTCTAATTTTAGAGAATTGCATTGTGCACTTCATACACCCTCATGATTAGATAGAACCATATCTAGATTGAGGAATTGGGTGATAGCAATTGATTTTCTTCAAAAGGTAGCCATTATGCATTACTCCTTTGTCTATTGGCAACAATGGTATTATTATCAACTGTTTCCAGCTTGTGGCTGGGTCAGTTTAATAAAATGCCTCATCTTCCTCAATCCTTCCTCCTTTCAATTCTTCTCCTCTCACTTGCACACTTTATGTTATCTGCTCCTACCAACACTTTTTTTGGCCTCCCTTGCGGGTTTTTCCTTCATACTTAATTTCCAACATTTTCTTTGGCATCCTCTCTTTTTCCATCCTCATTACATGACCATACCATCTCAGTCTTGCTTCCTCTACTATTTCATGTACTCCCTGTACCCCCACTCTTGCCCAGATAACTTAATGGCAACAATTTAAAGTATAAATAGTGTTCTTATTTACATTGTAAAAGCTCTTTGTTCTCATTCTCTTTTATATGTTTCTATGGCTTTATTCCTGTAACCCACCTCGGTGGTGTAGTTGGCTAACACGCTAGTCGTGTTGAGCTCGACTGCTGAGGACGGGAAGATCGAGGTTCAAATCTCGGTTGGGTGAACTCGGGGTGGTTTTCCTAAATAGTTTTCCACTCTCCCTCCATGCAAATGCGGGTTCACTTCCTCTAATTAAACCTTCCTAATTCATTGACGTAATTAGTTCTTAAAGTGTTTAACCCGAATGGGTAGTAAGACGCGGTGCTAAATAATAATAATAATAATAATCTTTCCTGTACCTCTAAAATTTAAAAGAAATTTTCCTTAAAAGAGATATATTATGCATTCATATTCTGTGTACATTACTTGTGTTTGTCCTTTGTTATTTGTTCCTTTTAAATGTTTAAATTTATTTGTCTTATCATTATTTACCAATTTTATTTATTTCCTTTTTCCCCCTCCTGTGGAAAGTTTATCATTATTATTATTATTATTATTATAGTTTAAGGTGCATTATCACAATAAGGTCATAAGTGCTATTTTAGGAAGATGAGTTGTGTGTTACACACTCCCGTCTGATGAGTTCCGGTAGAATGAAGACACGTCAAGGGATTAGGTGCTAACAATCAATTTTCTTCAAAAGCCAGCCATTACATCTTTGTTTAGTGGCAGCAATGTGAAGTGTGAACAGTATTATTTTTTTAAATTATAAAAGCCATAATATCATGTTTTCTATCTCTCTTTCCTGTGGTTTCTTATGTTTTACTGCTAACTTCAGAGGTTTTGCTTTTTATTTTTAGTGAAATAAGTATAAAGTAAAACATAGATAACCTTTTAATTTTACAAAACTTTTATTTGCAGTATAAATTTACATTCCAATTTTACTTCATTTTCCGCATCTTCTGAAGATGATTCCTTAGCGCAATCTATGAAAGAAAAAATACATTAAATATTATTTGAATTTAAACAGTCATTGACATAAAATTACCCAACTTTGTAGCCTAGTTGGCTAACACACTAGTTTCATGTTGAGCTAGATTGCTGAGGACGGGGAGATCGAGGTTTGAATCTTGCTCGGCTGAACTGGGGGNNGGGGGGGGGGTGTTTCCTAAACGGTTTTACACTCTTCTTCCACGAAAATGTGGCTTCACTTCCTCGATTTTCAACCTTCCCCCCTTTTTAACCCAATAGTGTAATTAGTACTTAAGCATATAGCCCCATCGGATAGTTTTACGCGGTGCTAAATAAATATTTAAAATTGATTATTTGTTATGCTCATCACCAAGCCAATTCATGCAATGGTAGTATATTAATTATAGAATAAAATAAGAAATAAAAAATAAAACTGAATTTTATATAGTCACAAAACAAAATGAAACTCATTATGACAGCAATTGCACTTGAATATTAATTATTTTAACCAGGGTAATTTTTTTTTTGTACTGAAAGTTTTAAATTACCAGCTAAACCCTGATTTCTATATGAAGACCACTTTGAGCCACCAACTTTGATTGAAAGTAACTACAATTGTGCATTCTATAAATATGTCTTATTTGACTTTTTATTTAGCACTCTGTCTTACTACCGGTTTGGGCTATACACTTATGTACTAATTAAGTTAATGGTTTTAGGGATTGGAAAGGTTATATTTAGAAGTGTAGCTGCATTTGCACGGAGCAAGAGTGGAAAACCATTTTGGAAAAACCACCTTCAGTACACCTGACATCAAAAAGTTATTGAACGCCGCCAACAATACTCGCTTATGGATCATTGTATAATTTATCTTTACATTATTTATTAAACAGGCTAAGAATGTACATAAAATTGTAATATTTTTTCATGTCGTTGTGGCAACTTGAATTTAGTTTTCAAATAAAGGGATTCCTATGAAAATCATAGTGTAGATAAGAGCAAGTATTAATAAAGCTTACCTGTTTGTCCTTAAAAGACCGCTTTATCTTGCCACGAACTTTGTGCCGAATCATCATGAAGTTTTTCTTTTTACTTTTCTCTCGATTTGTTTTACTAGAGAAAGGATTCTGTCTACGATCTTGGTATCCACCATATTTAATTCGATCTTCTTGTCCTTTCTGAAAAAAAGAGTAAAAAGCTTAAGTACAAAAAAAGATAGGTACCACTATGCTAATAAGCGAGTACTAAATTTTTTTGAACTTGAGCCAAGCTCTTAATAACAATTTTAAGATTGTTGAATAAGGTTATATATAATTTCCTGGTGATGATTCATTGTTTACCTTTCTCAATACTACTAGTCTGGTAGTTATTTGTTAAATAAGCAAATGGGGTGAGGAAACTGAGAGGGGGAAGGCGTAGGAACCCAATAAATGATCATAAGGCCATTGAAATGTGAAGGTTAGCAGCTGATCAAACTGATTGTTAAATGTATGAGACAGAGAGATAAAGAAGGTATGGTAAGGGATCTCTTTGTAGGGCTAATATAACAAAAACAAATCCGTACAAGAATGTATCAAGTATGCCCTAGTGCCAAAGTGTACTATGAAAGCTTACCGTCTTTCCTTAACAGGCTCCGTTAAGGCCCTATCATCTTAGCCACACCATTGTGGAAATAACAAGGTAAGCTTGTACGTTTGAGAGTAAACGAAGTGTGCATCTTCTGAAGCATTAAGGGAAAAAGACTGCAAGAGAGGCCAAGAAGACATGGGAGGAGCAAGTAATAGCAGGTGCGTGTAAGAAGAGAATGGTAGTACAGAAGAAGGTGGAGGCATTTAACAAAACTGATGATGATAGTTATATATATATTTAAAAAAAAAAAGCCTGCTTTAGTTTTTTTTATAGTAGGGAGATGTCCCCCTGGGATAGTGTTAAGGTCAGCCTTAAAATGGGAAGGGAATTAAAGGTTTTTACTTATATGTCATATTGAATTTTTATAAATGATTTAGTTACTAATTGATCCTAATTTTATTTATTTATGTATGTATATAAATATTAGACTTAAATAATATATTATTTAGTAGTAAATTCAATTCAACATTTATGATCTGTCTGTAGCGTGTCTGTCAGCTGAACTAAGGATCCCAGGTTCGATTCCTGGCATGGCCAAAAATGTATCATTGGTGAAATGTGGGTTTACCCTTAAACAGTGAGTAATTAACGGCCGGAGATTGGATGTTGTGCCTGTCCTAGTCTTAAGTTAGATTATAGGCAGCTAAAGCTACAACAGGCCTAGCAAACTGGAAACAGGTTGAAATTAGTGAGTATTTAGGTTGGGTGGTTTTCTAGACTTTGTGATCCTATTCGATAATTTCAACCCAGAGGCTACAGCAGCACCACCTACCATTCATAGAGTAATATAGAAATATTTGGTGAATTTCAACTCCACCAGAGAAGTTTTCATCCTTACCAATCAAGTTGGCATCACTGAAGACAACATTCTATTTAGTCAAATTACTACCACTCCCTGAGGAAGATGCTACAATAGCATCGAAATATCAAAGTGTGTGTAAATATGTGTTAGTGTATTTGATTTATTTGTGCTCATATTCTATTATTTTATTTATTACTAGCTGAACTATGAGAAAAGGGGAGTAGGTTTACTGAAACTATCCCTGAAATGTGGTAGGACCAATGATAAGTTGAATTATATTTGGATTAAAGTTTTCATTTAAGTTTATAAAAGCAAACTTACTATACTGAACCAAATAAAAATGATCTACATAAACTTTTTTTTTGTATCATTACTATGTATTATCTTTCTTATAAGGAAAAACTCTTTTCACTATATGAGGTAATTGTATTATATTTGGAAGAAGGTACAGGAAAGGTGGATAGAAACATAAAAAAGGAACTAACACAGTATGGTTCATATGATGAAAAAAGAACATAGTTCATATTTTATGTTGATGCCATTGGACAAAGACTATTGTTTGTGTAAAGTGTCTTCTTTATTGACTTTTTGTTTGATAAAGACAACAATGCCAAAATATTACTCAATTTGTGCTAAAATGTGTGACTATTTCTATCATAGATAGATCTTTTCATTGTAAAGGCCATATTGTGTTTGTCCCCCTTTTATATGTTTCTATCCACCTTTCATGTACCTTCTTCCAAATATAATACAATTACCTCATAAAGCGAAAAGAGGTTTTCCTTATAGAGTTATATCATTATATATTCGCATCCATGTCCTTTTTGTTATACCTTTTTTTGTTCCTATCTATGTGTTCTATTATTCTTTACCATTTTCCTTTTTTTCTCCTCTTTTGTCTTTTTTGGTTTTCTCTTTTAGGAAGTTGCGTTGCGCGTTTCACACTCCTCCCTGATGAGTTCCGATAGAATGAAACCTAGGTCGGGGGATTGGGCGGTGAAGATCAATTTTCTTTAAGAGACATCCATTACCTCTTTGTCCATTGGCAGCAGTGTAAAGTGTGAACTGTGTTCTTCTTTTCATTGTAAAGGCCATATTGTGTTTGTCCCCCTTTTATATGTTTCTATCCACCTTTCCTGTACCTTCTTCCAAATATAATATCATAGAAGAAAGAAAGCTGTCATCTTTCTGGATTGGATTCTTCCCACATTTTCCCTCTTACCTTACTTAGGTCGGCTTTCTTCATTAAATTTACTCTACTAATGAATGTATTTTTCCTGTTTGTTTATTTTTATACATTTCCACTATTATAAAATTTCTTCCTGAAAATGAATGTGAAATAGCTGGTTTGAATAAAAATTAACACTGATTAGCTTATCCAGCATTAATACATTTTCCAAGGAATAAGAGAAAAATAAATCTTACCCTGACTGTTGCTATCCTGGTTTCTCTGTCATGTTTGCGTTTCTTGTAGATATTTTCAATATCTCCCAATTTTACCAGCTCACCCCTTAAACATAAACAAGGAGAGTAATTAAAAAATAAAACACTTAAATAAAATGAAATAGAATAGATATATCATGTTAAATTGTAATTTTTTTTTATAAACATTGTAAAAAAAAGGGTCAACAAATGAGATTGTATACAGTACTTGTTTTGTTGTTCCTCTGGTGCTGGCCTCTTCTTTCCTTTGCGAGCAGATGTAACCTCTTTAAGCATTTGAGATGCCTCAATTTTGCGAAAATCTTCATCACTCAATAGCCGCATAGTACTTATCATCTTTGCTTGCTCTTTCTGACTTTCTGAATCTCCTAGCGATGTGTTCGTAACGTTTTCACTGTCTGACTTTCCTTGTGCTGATACATCAGCTCCTTCTTGGTCCTCTGAACTAGCTCCTGGAGTCTGCAAACCATTACAATGCTACTTCACTCATAACCATGTCACCAACTTGTAAATATTACGAAGAATCATTTGCGAAAAAATTTAACTCAAAATATACAGCTATAACACCGGTTTATACAGTTACAATATTAAAACATCACAAAATATTTCTTAGATACATATTTTAGGTTTATCTTGATGAAAATAATTTTCAATTATTAGTTTAGTAGTTTTTAATATTACCTTTGTTAATGGTTTTGTTTTGATAAATTTCTCACTAATTTCCTCTTTACGAACATCTTTAGCATTCTCCTCCTCAGAGTGATCTACATCTATCCATTCTCCATCACTATCACTCTCATCTTCATCAATATTATTATCACTTTCATTCTGAAAGAAAGAACAAAAGTATTTGTATTATGTAAATTGCTGTCATATATCACTTAATGAAGGAGCAAGAAAGAGTTAGAGGAACATTTTCTATTTGTATTCTTCTTGTCTGTACCTCAAGGCCAGCAAATACTTTTAGATTGGTGAAATAAGGGAAAAAAATATATTTATCAGTCTATAAAGTTAATGTTTGTAAAGTTTGTCCCAAGTTATTTAAAACTAATGCATTGATAATGTGTCATTTTTACTCTGACCTTAATCATCCCCATAGCCATATAAAATATGCAAAAAATATTATTAAATGTAAATGAATTATTTGGTTAAATAAATTTATCAAATAATCTATAAGTAATTCAACAAACACAACAATGAGCTATAATAAATAGATTTTCATATGATTATATATATATTTGAGTTTACCTTTTCTTTATTGAGCAGTATTTCAGCTCCTTGAACATATTCCTTGGCATCAACTTCTCCAAATTTCATTTGTTTGAGTTCTACGCTTGCTTGAGTGGGTCGACCCTTGACATAAATAGAAAAGCTTATAACATTATGCAAATAATTTAATTTTCAAAGAATAATTTTATTTCTGAAAAACATACTGAAACCCTAGTTTTTAACATAAGCTTAACAACTCTTTCAATTGTGGAATACTGTCACAATTTTCTTTATTTCAGTTTAATTAAATAAGTCGCTAAATGACCAATTAAAGACAGGAACTGAACCCAAGATTTTTACCAGTGATCTTCCAAGTTATTGTCCTTTGCTCAGGGCCATGTTCACTTATAGTTTGCTAATAATACAAGCACCTAATAATGAATCAGTCTCACCCTCTCTTTCTTATGAAGCATTTCGGGCATTGAAGTTTGGAACAAGTGTATGAGAGAGCGTGCAGCCATCATTACACTTCGGTCTTTATATTTCTTGTACTGCGTCAAGTCTCTCAAGAGATCTTCATTCATAACCAAGGGACACCGGCTGCACATCTCACGTACTGCATTCAACCTGACAAATATGAATGACAAGACGTTTATAAATACTAGCTCAACTAATCAGGAACACATTGTATAATTTACCAAAACTTAATAGAAATTAGGATTAATATAACTTTCTTTTATATATAAATTCACATAAGCATTTTTATGTAAACTAGAATTGTAGTCACATTTATTAAAGACAAAAGGTACTGGTATAAAAAAAATTTGTAAATAAAACACTTTTCTGGTTAAAAATGGAAACAAAGTAACTCAAATTTATCTAGTGTAGAATGCTATGAATGGAAAAATTATGTCCAAAATTAATTTTAATCTTTAAATGTTCACCTTTGCTCAAAATTTGACCACTATAATAGCAAGTATAAACACTTTTTTTTTTTACAATAATGGATTTTTGGTTGGATTATGGTAGCTTAATTATATATTATTGGAATGTTAAGAAGAATATTGTAACAGTGTTAACCCTACTTTCTTCAACCACCTCATAATAGCAGGTAGCAAAGAAAAACAACAAAGAATGACTACTTCTGTTTTTAAAAATTAAATATGTTTAGTTTTGATGTCGTTAATTAGATTTTAAATCAACAAAACTACCCTATTTCATGACTTTTTAGCACTGTGACATCTCATCATCAACAACCTATCAATGCCTTAGTCTTCCTGAGTAGTTATTTTATCAGAAATAAATGTTCAAGAACACCAATTTATCCAATAGTCTAGAGTAAAAAAAAGGTTATTATAAATAAAAACAAACTATTGTTTTGATAATTCTAGTACATTGTGGGATAGTTAAATAAATCACATTAACTTTTAAATCTAATCTTTATAAATTTTTTTCACCTTAAATCTTTGGGCATTTAATAATAAGAGATCAAAAATTAAGATATTTCTTATCAAAAATTCCAGGAACCTGGTAAATATTCTAAAGTTATTCCCAACTCCCGAGAAATTTAAAGTTGAGGAAAATCAGAATCTCTATTATATTCGCTTGTTTTAGCTGATAAGAAAAATGTGTGAAATGGTAGTAATCACATTGACATTATAGTTATCAGAAATCAGGTTCATAATTTGCAGTCGTACATACCCAATAGCAATAACATCAGAAGAATTTCTTTCTGTGACAAAATTGTTCACCAAGGCGGCCAAAACCGGTTCCAGAGCCTGTCAACAACATTTCATTGTTAACATTTTGATATTTAAGTGTGTAAAATTACTAAAAGAACTACATATCTTTGAATATATTTAGATGATTGGAGTACCCGAATAACACAAGTTGAGTTTGAATCCTGATTGAGTGTAAAGAAGGGGTAGAAGAGGCAATTTTCCAACTAAAAGTTGTTTTACATCACCTCTTCATTAACTGTTAGTGCATTCCCCCTTAATTGTACATTTCATCTTTAAAACATTATTAGATATTGTTTTTTCATCCAGCATGTTTACTACCTCATTAGGGGGGGAGACACACACCCGCACCCCCGCACACACACACACACTAACTGGGTAGGAATAAGGAAGTTATAATTCAAAGGAAATTTGTGGGGAGGGAGAGCTGGAGATCATTTAGGAAAAACGCATTCAGAATTAAAACTATGATCTCCTCGTAATAGGCAATCCAGATTAATTTGCATATGAATAACATACATGACTTAACCACACTTTTGATGTGTAACAGTTTTAAATAGACTTAGATCAAATTCACTATTTTATGAATTTGAATCTCTACTTTACTTTAAAATCTAAAATATGTATCCAGTTCTCAGAAAAAAAAAATATTAACATAAGAAATATAGATATAATAAACAAATAGAAAATACAAATAATAACTAATTACAGTCATACATTCAGTTAAGTGTTAAATTACTGGTTTGGGGCCTGATTTGTTAAGTTCAACACATAATTATAATTGGTTCTGAGCAATATTTGAGCTTTAAAACATATTTCACTTAGTA
>CABFOW010000490.1:62946-88350 GCA_902141385.1 Timema californicum | reverse complement strand
ATATATATATATATATTTAAGAATATGAGTCTTGAATCAATCTTTTTTCTCAAATTCTTGATATATTTAAGAATTTGAAAGATTTGAAGGATTCGAAGGTCCTATCCCTGGTTTTAGACCATTTGCCAAATATTACCTAAACCAAATAAAATCCCAAACAAGTTTTAAGATTTTTTGCTGAACTGCTACAATTATAAGTCTTATTGCATGATTATAAAAGCATACATAACTTACATCTGGCGGAACAAGTTCGTGTGAGGCCTGCGCTAGACACTGCAAGATCTTTGTTACCTCTGAAAATAATAATTTAAGTTTTCAATGATGACAAGGACTTTGAATAAAAATATAGTGGTGGTAATATAGGTAAAAAAAATAACAAATGGTTAAATATGTTTTGGTAATAAAAATTAGAACATACTACTAAATAAAGAATATTAAGCTCATCCTTCTTTGTAACACTAGACCCCACACAAATAATATTATGTCAATTTTTGTGGTTCTTAAAAAGTAACATAATGGACTGTTTATGACCGACTGGAAGAAGGGGATTTTAGAACCTTTTTTTTTTAATTTGGCAAGAAGAGGTGTTCTATTTATAGGGGTATACTGGTATAATTATAATGTGAACTAGGGCTCTATTTTTTCGGGCAAAATCGAGAACAATAAGTTTTAAATGCCTAATTTGAGAATTTAAATTCTCATTTTACTTTATTGATGTTTTTATTTTATCTTCATGTGAAGGATAGAAATTGAAGTATTGAAACTAAATTTATCAAATATTATTATTATTATTATTAACACCACGTCTTACTACCCGTTCGGGTTATACACACTTTACGCTAATGTGTAATGGAAGGGTGATTGTGAGATGAAATGAAGGACCTACAGTTTAACGTGGAATCCGACCATGGTGGAGGCCTGGCATTCCTCACATTCACAAGTTGTGATTAATACAAGATTTATCAAATAAACTAAGGCATGATGGTATAGTAGGAGAAGAAACTATCATTATGCCATGTGCCTGGCAACTTGTTTGTCTGAGAACAAGCTAGAATGGAGCAATGAACGATTGGGCAGTATTTAGTTTCCACAAGAAAGAAGGATTTAAAATATCACAATGAAAATAGATTACTTTCAATTCTAAGAGGCTTGGTCAGTTCTTAATTTGTTCTGTCACCTCCTCTTACCCTTATTTGTTGCTACTCCTAGTACTAAAATCCCCTCTTCTCTTTGACTTCACTTGCTGCTGACATTGGTTACCCCCTTCCCCTAATAGTACAAAGACAAGGGTCGTCAACACTGAATCATCCACATTATCTGACTACATGCTTGTATAGAATGTAGCTCTCGCATACTGCCGCCTGGAAAATTATTTGCCTTGTAGTAATATTTTTTGAAATTTCCAAGATCACAGCAAATCTGTCCTGACTTTCAGGTCAATAATTAGAATTTTTTTTAACTGCAGGAATCTCTAGATTTAGGATTTTCGCAACCCCATAGTAAGAAGCTATATTTTACATGACATTCCCACACAAAATATTTTAGTTAAAATATTATAATAAAAATAATGATTAATACAGTAGTTATACTATATAGTAATCCTACAAAATGGACAATGGATTAGTATGAAAAGATAAATGTTATCGTTCAATTAAATTTTGTGATTATAACTTAATTTATCATTTTATGACTATATATATATATATATATATTTAAATTTTTAATTGAACGATAACATTCATCTTTTCATACTAATCCATTGTCCATTTTGTAGGATTACTATATAGTATAACTACTGTATTAATCATTATTTTTATTATAATATTTTAACTATATGTATAATCTTTGAAATATAGCCTTTGTAGATTATATTTATTACTTGAAATTATAATATTTCTATTCAACAATACACATTTTTAAAAAAATATTTGAACTTTGGTTTGACATCGGGAATATTTCATATTATTCAAATTGAAAAGGTAGACTTCGCATACACCTTGTAATAATATGTATGAAAGTAAAATACCCACTACCTAGACATGGCAGGTACAGCATTGCATACATGACGGCATGATTGCCTTTGGAAACAGATGATTAATTTAAGTAATAAGAAAAGGCACTGCCCTACCCCACTATAATCAACTCCTTGTGTAAAGGAGTTTATAGCTGTTAGCATAGGTTAAGTTTGAGAATGATATGAACAGCATGCTAACCTGACTTGGATGTTTAATATAATATAGTTATTTTATTATTATTATTATTATTATCATCACCGCATCTTACTACCTGTTCGGGTTATACGCACTTACGCTAATGTGTAATGGTAGTGGTGGTTGTGAGATGAAATGGAAGACCTACAGTTTAACGTGGAATCCGAACCACGGTGGAGGCCTGGCATTCCCCACATTCACAAGTTGTGATTAATACACGTTTTGTCAGAGGTGAAGGAAGGGTTTTATGAACTATAGAAGTCTATAAAAAACTTTAACGCATTCCCTGGCATGTGTGTGTGACACAACAACCTGCGAGAGACTGGCAACAATTTTTCTACTCATATATGCTTATTCAACACACACTTTCACTAATCACATATTTTCTCATTTGTTGCTTTATACATGGTCAAAGTATAGCATTGAACTGGTAGCCCCATCTATTAGCTTCAACATGAAGTATTCAGACTGGCTAAAAGTACAGAATTTCATTGATATATGGCATTACAATAATTTATTGAAATGAAATGTCAATTCGTGCCCGTGCCTGAGAACGTTCAAGCATATAAAGAAGTTGTTCAATGCTCGCACCTAGGAATAGGTTAAAAGTAAATTGGCTTGAAACAAATGGTCATCCAGAATTTGACACTTTTCCTCTTTACGAATACTCAATAATAATCATTTGTATGAACACTGACATACCGAGTGTTTTTATTGTTAATTTTATGTTTGTAAATGCTTCGGAGACAATGCAGAAACTAAAAAGGTATAATCAAGTTCACCATTAAATTTTATTTTGTATAAGGCCTACTTAATAGTTATGAAGACACACTGTAATTTTGAAGACTTAAGGCATATAATTGAGAGCATTTTTTTCCAAAGTAGTTTTCTATACTCTCTTTATGTAAATGAAGCTGTGTTCACTGCTCATACTAAGTTATATCATATTAATGTGTGAAGTTGCAAATAACTTGGGCATATAGTAAAACAAAATGCATACACAAAAGTTTAAAATACCTAGGATTGGGCGAAATCCACCCTTTCAATTGAAATCAAACTTGAATCAGTATAGTTTATGAAATATTCTCAAAGCTGAATTGATGTTTGAATATTTTTTGTTAATGACTCAATGCTTAAAAAAAGATTTTATAGTGCTCAGTTATATAACCTTATGCACTAAAATCACTTAGAAAATGTTTTATTGAAGAATTGTTTTATTATTTCATTCTAATATGATAAATCAAATTAGTATAACAACATGCAATAAATAACCTGAGAATTTTTTCTATTTTTAAAAACCCAGAATGACAATAACTAAACATATTATAAGCAGTCAATATTTTTATTGGCGAGGATTCATTATTGTCAAAGCTGGAAAATTTTCTGAAGTGAAGTTGAAGCTGATATTATACGAAGCAAAGTCAAAGTTTCAAGGCTTCGCACAAACTTAAAAATATCATAATTTGTTGACAAATTATTAGTTACAAACTCACCTCGCTGGTGAGGTTGAATGAATCTCTGTATGAAGGGGTAATAGTTGAGTAAAATCAGTTGGTGAAGTCCAATTAATCTAGATATCACTTCTAGTATCATAAGCTTTACCTCAAACCTTTCTGTACTACTCTCAAGTTGGCGATACAGTTTTTCTGCCAGACCTGTGGTATTTAAAAACATAACATACTAATATAAATTGTATTAATTCCTATAAGAGAAACATATGAATGTCAAAATATTCAAACCATGAAGCATAGTAATACCAATGAAACAGTTAAACTGTCAAAATAATACCAATACTTAACCAAAACATGAAAAAGTGCATTAGCTGCTAGTATTAAGTCATATGCAGAGGTTTTTTTTAATATATATAGCTAGAGTTAGTTTAATGAGAGTTGGTAATGCTTAAATACTGACTGTCAGTATACTTATATAATGAAAAATGTATTAATCAGAAAACTAAGAAATCAAGCCAGCTATATATAGTGTCTTTCTACCGAGTTAAGGGTCCTGAGTTTGATACCTGGCATGGCCAAAAAATCTACTATTGTTGAAATGAGGGTTCCCCCTTTCACGATTATGAATTAACAGCCAGGGGGCTGGATGTTGTGTCTGTTCTCGATTTATGTTAGTCCATGTTCTGATATAATCAGTCGATTCAGAAAGAGCATGTTAAATAACTCAAATAAATGAAAATTATTTTTTTTTAAATTCAGAGTGGAACAGTGCTAAGTAGGAGAGTTTTGTGTGTGTGTGTGTGTGTGTGTGTGTGTGTAGTCATAAACACGTGAANGGGGGGGAGAGAGAGAAAGAACATAAACAACTAAAAATCAAATTTTACAGTGCTGCCAATAGATTTAAATATAATTATTTAAACTGCCTCCTCTTCAAAACTGTAATATTGAATTTAAATTAACTAACTAAAAATAATGTTTTACAGGCTTGAGTCATGTTGAAGAAATCATAACTTCCAACATATTGGCTGTAGTTACAACAGCTATCATCTGGGATGAGTGACTAAACAAGATTTGTGGGAAATAATTTAAGGTTAATTCAAATATTTTATTGGTGATTCTTCTAGAATCAATAAGAATCAATTTTTCTTGTGATTGGTAGATTATGATTAGAGATGTCAAGATAACTGATTTTCTCAATTCCGTTTCTTAAGCTCAACCTCGAGTTTTCGATTCTCAATTAAGATTCTTGACCATATCTTTTTTCATTATTTTTTCAACATTATTATATAGTAAATCTAAGTGCCTGATACTCTACTCACCCTCAATGCGAAATTTGGACTCGACCATTACAACATATAGTCACTTGAAACTTTAATCTCACAATCTTATAGATATTAATTTACTAAACACACAAAAAGTCTTTAAAACAGGAAATTAAAACAAAAAATTCAAAGAAACTCGAAATTAATACAGTAAATTGTGGATTTTATTTAGGAAAGAAAAACACATTTCCCACGTTAAAAAATTTAAAGTCGTCCACCATAACTGAACCTACGCACGTTAGCTATAGAAATTAGTGATGAAGTTTTAGCAACATTATATCGATATATTTAATATATTAGACTACACTCTAAATCTATTGAATTAAAGTAAATATAACTTTTTTTTGCTCTATTTTTATTAACGACGTAGATTTTTGTTCTATCTTTATTAAACTAGACTTCTCCAGAGAGCTGAATAGTATATTAGAAATTGAAAAGCGGCAAAGGATATAATTAAAGGAGAGTGGCCATTTTAATTTCATAGGAATATTGTAGTGTTCGATACACACGTTGTAATATATCAATTAATGATAGATATATTATGGAAAATGTCCATCCCTAGTCTATGTGTTATATATCGATTGTTTGTTTGTAATTGATTCATGTGTTCTGACAATCTCACTTAACTTTTGCTTTAAGAAAAAGTATGTCATAGTTGTTAAGTTTTTACCTCTTCTTACTGTCATGTCAGGTCGTATTATATTCGAGACCATTTATTTTTCATGTAGAACACCTCCAAATGTTAGGATCATATTATATTCGGGCCATTACGGTATATTTACAATTTGCCGGCATTTAAGTGAAATGGCAACTAAACTAATATGAGATCTAATTGATTATTATCTATTTTTAATGTTACCATTTTGTTCAGTTGTCAGTTTTATTGAGCGCTAAGAATTGAAGTAGCGAGAATCATAATATTAAGATCTATTCTGGATTATTTCAATACCAGTAAGAATCGAGGAATCAAGTTTGACAGCCCTAGTTATAATTCATTGTCTGAGTCGACTAATAATTGATATCAATTGTTAAGTTTGGTTGAATTAAACATAGAGAGTATGAGAGAAGGACAAGGCCAACAAACTTACCAGAAAACTAGGTCTCAAAGTTCACAATTAAAACACATAATTATGTAATTTTCAGGGGAACGTCAATCCCCTTCTTCCGTAGAAGAGAGTCAGAAACAGCCTATACTATGGCAGCATAGTCACTTTTATACTGTTTTTGCCTGTTTCTTGATTTACAAAAAGAGCTTAGATTCTTCAGTTGCCTGTTTAAACTTGTGTATTTACTACTGGTAAATGGATAGAATGTTGTATTTATATTATATTTAATTATCCGTTAATATTGTTTATATAAAAGTCACTGACTGGTGTGAGTAAGCCCGCTTGGAAGAAAAGAAGAGATGGTTATCTAAGGTTGAGACCAAGTGGGTGCCAAGATTTGGTTATATAATGGTGAACAAGTCCCCACCTATGAAGCTGGGAAGTATTGCAACTATTGGGGAGGGCTCATATAAGTCTAGTACTATAGCATGAGCTTGAACAGAAAACTGCAAAAACCAAGACTAAAACTTTTTTTTAATCAAGAAACAGGCAACAAGAAAATTTAAGTAACCATGATCAACCTCTAACCATGCTAGTCCAGCCTGTAGTTTACTTTCTTCTGTTAGAGAAGGGGACTGACGTATGTTGAAAATTACATAATTTATAATTTTATGTTGGTTTGTTTAGTTGTACACTTAGAGGCCTATAGTTTTCTGTTAAGGGTGTAGGTCTTGTCCTTCTGTTCTTATCCTTTGTTCAATATTTCTTAAATATCTCATTCTAACTGCATTCACCTTGCTCTTGTATTTCTCCTGACAAACCCACACTTCACATCCGTAAAACAATGTCTCCATTAACAGACTTATGTACTGCCATCTTTGCCTCTTTTGATTTTATTTCATTCTTTACAATAGTCCACATGCATCCAAGTATTCTCCGAGATGCAGTCACCTGTCTGTCGATTTCACCATATATACTTATATTTTTACAGAACATTCTGCTCAGATACACAAAGTCATTCACATGTTATAACAGTTTTCTATTTATACAAGGTTGACAAACATTTCTTGATCTGTCCCTGTAAAAAACTATCACATTAGTTTATAATACATACAGTAGCCCCATGGCTTCTTTGGTGCTGACTGACATCTCACAGCTGACGCCTTTGAAAAGTTACCAGACCAAATTATGTATCCCTACGCCAAACCATATGATCTGCAAAAAATGTGTTTAGAAGCTGTCACTTATGACAATCAAAATGTAGGTATATACCTAAATATTGACTGTCAGAAATCAGCTGTGAGCTGTCAGTCAGCACCAAAGAAGCCACGGGGCTACTGTAGTAGTATATATAGTTTTTTTTAGAAGACATTTAGATGAAGATTCAGTCTGCCTATTGCCACATTCAAATGATTTAATGCCTTCTGCAGGTTACTTTCATTCTCAGCCATTAATACGCCATCATCAGCATACAGCAGCACACCCACATTTACATTGTCCATTTACATACAAACTGCGTCCTCACTAGCATCCCTCACTAATTATCCACGAATAATTAGAAAATCATATCTAGTGAATTTTATTTAGGAGTATTATGTGTTAAATTTACTTCTTAAAGATTATTAAATTTTATTTATAGATATTTTGGTCTTATAAATTTAACTAAATCAAAGGTGAGTGTTTCATATGTAGTGAATTTTATTTAGGAGTGTTTTACACAACCTTGTCTAACACCCCGTTCACTCTCAAACCATTAGCTCAAAACAACATCCACCCTAACACATGCTTTACTTCTCTCCTACACTGCTATAATTGTATTTACTAACCATTCATCAACACAATATTCTCTCAGAACATCCCATAGCATACTCCTATTCACCCGATAATACGCTTTCTCCAGATCAACAAATATACGATACACTTTCTTCCTTACCGTCATACATTTTTAAAGTAGTGTTATCCGACACTAAAAGACTTATCTTTGAAACTGTTTTGTTATAAAATATTAAGAATGTGTGAAGATAGCATTTTAAATCCAAAGTGAAGTTTGAAATATGCAAAGCAAAGTCAAAGACAAGGTTTCTATAGTCACATAGCACTAATTTTAATGTTTTTAACTATCCATTAAGTGCATCTGGGTTGAGAAAAAGGCTTAGTTGAAAAAACCTAATAGTATTATTTTATACTGATATATTTGAAGTTATCTAGGCCTTAAATTATAGATATAATCCAAGCAATGGCCGGTGTTAAAATACTTCAGCAGCGGAAATAAAAATCATATATTGAAACATGTCATATTTAGTGAAATATTTGAAATTGGTTCATAATACATCAAAATTTATTCTAGCTTAGAAATGTTTTGAAGATGAAAAGACTGAATTATATGTTAACAATGCAAAGGAGATTTGGCCTTCAACTTTGATATCTCAAAAGTTTTGCACACCCCTATAAAATACTAGAGCTCATACATATATTTATAATCTATCCACTCTTGAGTTTCAATATCTAAAATACTATAGAAATTGCAGCAACTGACCTTGAGGATCATGGACAAGATGCAATGCGGAAAAATTATACACTTGTATAGCATTTTTCTTCTTCTTTTTATTCTGAAAACAAATATTTCAATGAAACCAATGACAATGCATAAATTTTACTACACAAATAATTAAATCAACTATATTCAACAACAAATAGTCCACTATAACTTTTTGTTTTAATAGAGTTGGTTTGAATCCATTATATAACAAATCAGAATGTTCATTTCACCTACAAATCCCAAATCTTGTTTAACTATATTTTTTACTAAGTAGCATTTATATTTAGTTACTGATCATTTACCTGTACAAGCTGTTTCACTTTCTTCAATCTCTTATCTCTTTTGCGTGATTTCTTGTTTACTTTGTTGGACATTATGACTTCTTTTGCAGTCACTTCATCCTAAATCAAAGCACAAAATATATAAAGATATTTAGTATTTCAGGCGTGGGCTTTATTATCGTATAAAGATATCACAAAGAAAAATGGCCAACGTTGAGCTAAAAAATAAATCTTGTATTTGAAATCATTTAATAAGCATAGATAAATATCATAAGAACTTGCTCTGTTATAATAATAAATATATATATATATCGTTCAAACATTAATGGCTCCTTAAAGACTAAAGTAGGAATGAATGGGAATAACTTATTTCGGGACGAGTAACAAGATGGGAAATGAGTCAAAATAACGGGATTCAGGACAGGAACAGTAAATTTTAAAATTACTCTTTAGAATGATTTTAGATTTAAAATATATGTATTTCTAAACTAAAATGACGACTTGTTAAAGTTCGATGGCGGCATGGTCTAAGGCATGGACTATACTCCCGATGACGAAGATATTATTATTATTTAGCACCGCGTCTTACTACCAGTTCGGGTTATATGCACGGAGATATTTAGTTTGATCTTGGCCGGGTGTACTAAGGGTGGTTATTCCTAAATGGTTTCCCACTCTATCAGCTCAAATGCAGGCACACCTCTAAATTCAATCTTCCTCATTCCTAACACACTAGAGTAATTAGTACATAGGTGTATAACCTGAATGAGTAATAAGACGCAGTGCTAAAAATAAAAACAATAAAAAATAACATAATAAAATAAATAGAAGTGTGCGCGAATAGCACGTTTTATCATATCAAAAAAACAAAATTTTGAACTAATATAAGAATACAATCAATAAAATCATTCATTTTATTACATTTTTGATGGAAATTATTTTTATTAGTTAATTTCATTTGAATTTTTTTTAAATATATAATTATTTGCATAGTTCAAAAAATACTAAAAAACATAATGTTTGCACCTCTTCAATTTGCTCTAAGCATTAAATGACAAAATGTTATCTAGGTTTAAAACACCCTCAAAGGTGATCATTTAACACCCCTTATACTCTACTCCCTGTCTGGCTCACATGCTGATCCCTCATAAATGGTTGACCTTGGTAAGCTACTTCCTTCCCCCTTTTTCTCATTTCGACACCCCAAAATATAGAATATATCTCTGTCCTTCTCTAAATCTCTTTCACTTTCTGAACCTAACAAATAGCTTGATAGACAGAGCACAATAAGTCATGTGCCTCCCCAACATGTTTGTCTCTACAAGTGGTAAAATAACCCCCTCCCCATCCCTACCACTAAGTTTGCTAAATAATAAAAGAAGACTGCCAACAAACGAGATTAACAGTGATGAGTAGGCAGTAACTTCTAGAACACAAGCACCACCCCTTGTTTTGTTTCCTTGAGGGGGAGGGTGTCAATCCCACTTGGCCTACTGGAATAGATAAATTCTCAACCTTTTCTTGAGGGTTCAGGATCACGCACCAGTAGATTAAAGTTATATACTTTTTTTAAATAGAGTTTTAGTATGTATTTGTTCAGTTCTATTCTAGTTCCTTTATAAAGTATTATTATTTAGAGGGGTATGTTAAGCTTCAAAACTTTAAATTAGCTTCGAAACAAATATAAGCTTTGACTTCACTTTGAAAAAAATTCTGGCTTTAACAGTTTTTTTTAGCACCGCGTCTTATTACCCATTCGGGTTATATGCGTATGGTTTTAGGAATTAAGACAATTGTATTTATAGGAAGTGTACCCTAATCTCATTTGTGTGGAGGAAGAGTGGAAATCAATTTTGGAAAAAAAAACAACCTTAGTACACCCGACCAGATTCAAACCTTGACCTCCCCGTCATCAGCAGTCTATCCTACCGTGAGAGTAGCATACTAAACCATTGGGCCGTCAAAGTGGTATTTGATAATTCATCAATAAAAATATTTACAGTTGAAATACTCAAATTGTTGTCAGTTATTCTGAGCTGAGCATTAAAAATCAATATTCAATATATGGAAAAACTGAAGTAATTGAATTGTAAGTTGTAATAGCTTGAGTTATCAGAATCAAATGAAATATTGCAATCAAATTGTGCAATTAAACATTTTCACAAGTAATTTTAGGTCATAAAGTTATAAATACCTGCAATACAATATTTTCCCAAAAATAAAATAACCAAAAAAGTATTCAAACTTCGAATCGGCTTCAGAATATTTCATATATTCAATTAATAGTTCGCTTTGAAGTGAATAAGCGGGCTTTGCACACCCCTATTACCAGTGTTATATGGTTTATTAAATAAAATACAAAACAACACAGATCAGTGTTACCAACCGTCACTTAACAATTATCTTAGAACCAGGGCCGCCTCGAGCATAATTTTGAGCCCGGGCAAACCTTGATTTAAGTGCTCCCCTCTCTTTAATGTCCTATAAACTTGAAAAGAACTCAATACAAGATGGATGGATTTCTTATGTGCATGCCCACTGGTCCTAACAGGGACACAAGTCGTAATAAACGACGAAGAAAACTAGTACTATATACTATATCAAATATATCTGAGCAAGATATAATTTTTTTTTAAAGATTGTTATTTGTAGTTTTTTTTAAGAAGATGTTGGTGGTGTGGTATCCCAGACAGTCACCAATGCCTTGGGGCCTGCCCCGTGAAAATAGTTTTATTTTTAGTTAAATTTAGTTTTTGCAAGTTTGTCTATAAATAGTTCACCATTTTGTAGCCTAAAGTTTGCTTACTCTACTACAAAATACTAATCAAATTACAACATAGTCAAAATTTATGCTTAATTTCATGTTTATTTAAAGATTTTTTTGGTAAAAGTGGTACTATTTTGTTTTATGGGAGGGTTTTGTCTAGTAAAACATTTTCGTTTTATTTCGCTTTTCAAAAACATTCTAAATCATATCTTAAAACTATCAAAGGAAAAAGTATGTGATTCCATCTTTGTATGGCACTTTTCGCTTTATCGCGTCCCACCATTTATACAGGGCTCTACCTATTACTCATTATAATAAAATCACAACATAATACCTTATCATAGAAAATATTACTATACTAGCTTCTATCTTCCTCATAGTCATAATAAAATCACAACATAGCTTCTTCCTTTCTAAGAAATCAGTTAAATGAAAAGGCTCAAATAAATGCAGAGGCAAACTTACATCTGAATCACTGTCATCATCCTTCTTTTCATCCTCATCTGCTCCCAAGAAAAATTTCAAAGCTGCGACCATAACCTATAAAAATAAACAAGGGAAAAAGGGCATCAAATGACCGGGTTTAGGTAAACAATGAAAGGAGGATAAAAAAAAGTAAGGCTTACACAACAACTGGTAATAAGATTAAATACAGAGATAAAACACTTTACAGTTCAAGATACATAAGACCTCTTCTTCAGAAGAAGAGACATGAGGCTTCTTTAGTGTTCTGGTTCTAGAACAGCAGCACCAAAGACTATCAAATATAAAGAGATTGTTTTGATATGAAGAAACAGTTTTACTATGTAGTGTCATAGGAATTCACACAAACTTTGATACATAGAAAATTTCAATAAACAGAAGTACAATATATGGAGGTTCCACTATACATGTATTTGGAAGAAGGTACAGAAGAGGTAGATAGAAAACATATAAAGAGAACAGATGTTTCATGTTTTCTATCCACCTTTTCTGTACCTTCTTCCAAATACAAAGGCTATATAAAATTATTATTATTTTTAGCACCGCAATCTTACTACCCGTTTGGGTTATACGCAATTATGCTCATGTGTAATGGTAGGGTGATTGTGAGATGAAATGGAGGACCTACAGTTTAACGTGGAATTCAACCTCGAGGAAGGCCTGGCATTCCTCACATTCACAAGTCATGATTAATACACATCTTGTCAGAAATGAAGGAAGGGTTTGGCCATCAGATAAATTCTGTGCCGGGACCGAGGATTGAACCCCGGACCCCCAGCACAGAAGTCCGACACCTTACCCCTAGACCACCAGGTCACCCAATATATAAAATACCTCCTCAATATAAGAAGAGGTTTTCCTTAAAGAGATATTATTTTTATTATAATTACATAATGTACAGAATACAACTACGGTACAAATTTTAATCCTAGCCTAGGGAGTATGAAACCCTTGCGATGGCCCTGACTCTTTGTCCAATGACAACAGCGCTTTTGAATAACTACAGATATGAAAATAGTAATGAACAGTAATGAAAATAGTTAAACTGAATTACCAAAAAATAGTTTCAGTAAATATTATTTTATAAGTTAAAACTAAGATAAGTTGATCAGGAAATATATATAAAAAAATTAATTTATAAATTAAACAGTTAATAGAGTGGTAGATGCATGGATATTAAAAAGCAGTAATGGGACTAAGACACAGATAAGACTTAGATTATTATACATTACATAACAACTTCATTTAAATTGTTTGGCAGTGTGGCAGATGTTAACCTAATTTTTATTCTTTTATTTATCAACATATCTGGACTTAAGAACATTGTTTGTACACTATATTGTATATTATATTTTTGTATTAATATTTTAATGTGTCAACATATATTTTAGACTTTTCATCAACTCATTTAAGATATATATTTTAGTTGATGATGCATTATAATTTTATATAAATGTTCATCTCTTACACTATGTTTCTTTACCAACATTATATTTAAATTCTACATTTTTGTAATTGGTAATTTCACTTTATACATCTACCACTATAGTAGCTGCTTAATTTATAAATTGTTTTATTATATATTCTTCCTAATAAAATTATCTAAGACTTGACTTAACTTAAAAAATATTATAACCACTCCTTACTTTCAACCATTTTAAGAATGTTTTCTAAAATGTTAAATATTATTTTACCTTCGTGAATTTTGAGAAACAAGCTGTTGTAATGACATTCACTGTTTTTGCATCGTTCCACACATTCTTCTTGTATAGATCAATCATAATATCCTGTAAAACACATAACATTTTAAACATAAATATTAATTTAACACTTTTGAATGCAACACATTTTCACTTGGCTTATCCAAAAAACTCGGGCTAATTTTCACATATTTACCTCTAAACATTTAAAATGTTTCCAATTAAAAAGTTTTCAATGCATACAAATGGAAACAATTACAATCATACAATAAACATTGAAGATTTAGAAAAAATTATATTTCATAAATCATTTGACTTAAGATATTTTGAAGAAAAAAATCAGAAAAAAATCGAGAGCTTGAATTAAAATGTATTATTTAAAGATGAGTATTAATTATTTCTCTAAAATTTGATATAAGTTTGGTGTTTGTAGGTTTGTCTGATTAAAAACTATATGACTTTTTGTAAAATCATGTATATGAGATAGTACTTCCAATTTTGAAGTCGGCACCTGTATTTGGGAAAACACTCTCCATGAAGTTGTAAGATCTGGTTTATTGTCATCACTAGTGGTATCAGAGTCACTTTCAGGCACAAAGTCATTCTCACTGTCAATAGTGTCTAAATAATCTAATATATCTGAGTCCTTTAGCCTAGAACTTGGACCAGCCATTGTCAAGATAAAAATCAAATCAAATATCAACTGCAAAACACATAATACACAACACATAAAGAAAAACACAGAAGCCAGAAACGTAATTGTGTCACGATGTAAACATGTGAGAATAACAAACTTCATGTGTTAAAAAAAATATTTCATAAATATTAAAGTGCTTTCACTAGCTAGATCTTCATATTTATGATAACAATCCTTGTGGTGTCATCTAGTAATGATATATATATATAAAAAACTAAAAGACTATATTTGGCTGACGCCGATGGATCAGTCGTGTGTGTGTGTTTTAGCCACTAAGTGGCGCACTGATCTGAGCGTTTAAGGGTTAAAAACACATCAAGCCTGTGCCACAAACAGTTGCAAATATTTCAGTTGGATGGTTTGTTTATAGAGTTACTTAACATGTATTTTCTGAACTAATTGAATATATGAGGTCATGGTAATGAAGTTTGTGGGGAGCATGTTAGCTGTCATGAGGAGAAACAGGATTAAGAATGAAGTGGTTCAGGCAAAAGTGGGGGTTCATAGAATACATAAGATAGTAGAGGAAGCAAGGCTGAGTTGGTATGGGCATGTAATAAGGATGCAGAGGGAAAGAATTCTAGAGATAATGATGGAAATGAAGTACGTAAGAAAAAGACCGCAAGTGAGGTCAGGAAAAGATGGGAGGAGTAGATAACAAACAGTAAGTGTGCGAGTGATAGGAGAATTATTAACTCAATTAAATAAGAAAAAGTGGCGGAAGGAAAGAGGAAGATGGCGACATTTTACTAAACTGACCCGGTCACAGGCTGTAAACAGTTGATGGTAACTTACTACTTAAAGAAGACACAACACCCAATCAATTGTCCATCAAGCCTTTAATAAAAATGGTAAAACTACAATTTAACTACTATTATATTTTTCAAGTGTGCTGGAAAGTTAACTTAAAACCTTATTAATCAATACAGGTGGTTTACTGAACCTGAAAGATATTCAAACCAAAATGCAAATGTTTCAAAATTAATAATAGGTAAAACTTCATATTAAACTATTTTACAATGATGATTTACAGTAGGAAATCTTAGTGCTTGGCCATAAATTAGTTATGAAACTCCACAAATTGCAAATAACCCAATTTCAAATCAAGTGAAGACCAAATTTAAACTCGAACAGGATTTTAACTGGTCTCTCAAAACCTGTTGTTAAGAAAGAGAAAATCATCAGCCCAAAACCTTATCCAGAGTCAAAACCTTAATTGTATCAGGCAATAAATAAGTTCTAAATTACCACTAAAAATAAGCTTAAAACTCACCGCAGACATTTTTGCAGCTTTAGAATTGCTGTCTTTTAGCATACTATACATGAAGTTTTGAAGTGTCTGAAAAAACAAAAATAAAATATTATCAAGAATAAAAACCATCATGAATGTATTTTATTTGAGAGTTCTTACTCTATACTGTATCATATTAAATTTATGTAAGTTGAATAATCAAAACAAGTAAAATTTATTTAATATAACTTAGGTTTTTACTAGTTCTCAAAAAAATCATTCAGAAATATTAGGAACAATTTATTTTTCTAATTTCTGCTTAAAGTGTTATATTTATTTTTACCCCATTATTTGAGTAAATAATAAATAACACAAAATGAGTTACCGTGTTGAGGCGAACATTCTTGTGTTTTATGTTCATATTCTTTATGTCTGTGATAATGTGTGTCTGTAAAAACTTTCTAAGTGCCTTGTCACGACACCTGAGGAGCTGGAAGAACAATGACAGCAGGTCTGTGGGTGTCAGCAAATTCTTGTTGCGAAGCAAGATCAATGCTCGGCAGAAAGTCTGCAAAATTAGATTACATTTAATTAGCTAGTAATATATTTCTTCTAAGAACAAAACATGCAATTAGTATTTAATAAATCAAATTACAAAAGTATGATGCTTTTCAAACTTTTGCATGTATAGTCAAAATATCTACTCAGATGGCGCAATTAATATACCAAATAATATAAAGAATCTATTCAATGCTTAGAATTTTAATGTAACGCCAAGCTACTTACAACTTAAACTAACTTTAAAAAAAAGATAGGGTGAGGGTGAATTTTAAGGAAGCAAAAACATAAATTGGCTTGAAGGGAATATATAGGGTAGAGCAAAAACAATTAGACAATCTATACTGAAGAAAGTGATGGACAACATGCTGAGGTTTTCCTGACATTCGGTGGAGCTTACATGAGTGACATTATCTTCAAAGAGTTAAAAAAAAAAGTGCAGTTTGCTTTTATATAGCTAGTGAATATTTAATTTTCAATTAAAGTGTTCATTTTCAAGCTTCGGCCTTATCCTGTATAAAGTGATGAAAGAAAGTAAAATACAGGGGGTTTGAAGTTAAATTATATACATATGCACACATCTGACAATCAAGTTCTTCATTAAATAAACTAACTAATGATTTGAATTTAAATACTCAGACACCAAATTGAGTTGTTTTGTAAGGGGAAAAAAGTTAGTGGATACATTTCAACATGTCTTTCGTTTGAGTGAAAGGTGAAAAATAAAGTAGGTAATGTAATATAAAGTTATGTGTAGAATTAAACTATTTCATTCATATAGTTTTAGTGGCATAGGCTAGTGCCAGTAATAATAGTTACAGTAATGTGTAATGTGTAACTTGGTGTTTGTGTAAAGAGTATTCTCTTTTCTTTGTTTGATATAAAGGCATCAACGCCGGAATATTACTCCATTTGAGTTTAAATGTGTGTGTGACTACTTCTATGAAAGACATAAGAAAGGAGGATGTCACCTTTGTGGATTGGATTCTTCCCACATTTTTCCTCTTTCCTTAAGTGGGCTTTCTTCATTAAATTTACACTCATTAGTTTAATTTTCAATTAATTTTATTTTTATAAATTTCCATTATTATAAAATTATTTAACCATTGGGCCACCTCATTGTTAAACAGTAATATGTGTATGTTATAGTACATGCAAATTTAGGTCATTTTGCAAATTCTCATAATTCCTCTTTGTAGAATGACTCCTCAGAGCAATACAAACATAAAATATCAAACAATTAATGTTGTCCTATGCTTAGTTTTCAAAATTGGTGATATCATCAAATTGAGTAGCAAAACATGTAATTGATTCTTAGCAGAGTAATAAAAGGACCAAAATGCACAATGAAAATATTTATTCTTTTTCTCCTCATGATAGAGTGCAATCTATGCTTATAATGGGTGTTCAAAATGGTCATTGTAAAGTTTGAGACAGACTGCAGTGCACACCGTTATGCTATCTTGTACACATCACAATATGTCAGAATCGATGGTCGTAAAAGTAGCATGTAATTTTGATAAGAGTATATCAATAGCCATGTTCTTTCAATGGACACGACTATGTCTTTTTTACAGCAAAAGTAACAACATTGTACTTAGTACATTTGATGGTGTCACCTAGCTTCGAAACTAAACATCAAATTACATTTGTTGTGTTACACTTTTGACTTGTTTTGTTATAAGGTATCACACAAATGTATATAAACTCTCTATGTTACTGTGTAACTTGGTGTTTGTGTAAAGAGTATTCTCTTTTCTTTGTTTGATATAAAGGCATCAACGCCGGAATATTACTCCATTTGAGTTTAAATGTGTGTGTGACTACTTCTATGAAAGACATAAGAAAGGAGGATGTCACCTTTGTGGATTGGATTCTTCCCACATTTTTCCTCTTTCCTTAAGTGGGCTTTCTTCATTAAATTTACACTCATTAGTTTAATTTTCAATTAATTTTATTTTTATAAATTTCCATTATTATAAAATTATTTAACCATTGGGCCACCTCATTGTTAAACAGTAATATGTGTATGTTATAGTACATGCAAATTTAGGTCATTTTGCAAATTCTCATAATTCCTCTTTGTAGAATGACTCCTCAGAGCAATACAAACATAAAATATCAAACAATTAATGTTGTCCTATGCTTAGTTTTCAAAATTGGTGATATCATCAAATTGAGTAGCAAAACATGTAATTGATTCTTAGCAGAGTAATAAAAGGACCAAAATGCACAATGAAAATATTTATTCTTTTTCTCCTCATGATAGAGTGCAATCTATGCTTATAATGGGTGTTCAAAATGGTCATTGTAAAGTTTGAGACAGACTGCAGTGCACACCGTTATGCTATCTTGTACACATCACAATATGTCAGAATCGATGGTCGTAAAAGTAGCATGTAATTTTGATAAGAGTATATCAATAGCCATGTTCTTTCAATGGACACGACTATGTCTTTTTTACAGCAAAAGTAACAACATTGTACTTAGTACATTTGATGGTGTCACCTAGCTTCGAAACTAAACATCAAATTACATTTGTTGTGTTACACTTTTGACTTGTTTTGTTATAAGGTATCACACAAATGTATATAAACTCTCTATGTTACAGAGTAGCCCATACAATAGTATACCCCACTATTACTCGGGAGGCTAGTAATTGAATCTCGACTAAATGCAATTAAGTTTTTCACATTCCCTTTAAGAAAATTAATCATATTATATTGCCAAAAAAGTGACCCTTCTATTCCTGTTTTGAAGACTAAAAGCTTTAAGATGCAAATAGACAAAATGTTGGCTTTAATTTAGAAATGAAACTCGCGAATCCCTTGAAACCTTAGGTGATACCGAGAAAATTTCAGATTTGAGACTCGAATCCTTAAAAAAATGTTTTTCAATATTTTATTTGAAATTTGTTTTAGGGCTCTTATACTTCTTATTAGTTTTTCAGAACCAATTATAATTATAGGATAAGCCTAAACGCCTGGCCCCAAACCAGTAATTTAACACTTAGGCCTAATTAATGTATAAATGTTATAAAGAATGGATTATGCGAAAGTACGGTATGTTAACATCTAGTTATTATATTTACATCTCCTCTCATGTTAATACATTTTTCTAGGATTTAGTTTCGAATTTCAGATTCGAGATTTAAAGGTAAATTGGAGATTAAGATTCGACTCAACTATACTTTAAATGGCACATATAAAAACTATTGTTTGTATGGCAATACGTTGTCTGAAGTGTGACCTCAAACCAAAGTGAAAATTTAAGAGTGAACTATAGACAAACCATCCTCATTGCTCCATCTAAAACTGTGTAGTGGTTCTGTAGAAGGTCCACTAACTCTTGTGGGTACTTGGCAAGTACATCTGGGTAACACTGGGATACCTGAAACAAGAAATACTCAACAATATACAATATGATTAGAACCAAAACCAATAAGAGTGTAGGTTGATAGAAATAAGTACAGCCACTGAGAATGATCCAACACCAAGTAGCTAAGTTGCTACCCTGTCTGCCTATTGAGCTAAGGGTCCCGGGTTCGATTCCCGGCATGACCTAAAAATGATAATTGATGAAATATGGAATTATCCTTTAACATTGATAAATTAATGGCCAAGGACTGGATGTTGTGACTGTCCTAATCTTAAGATTGATTATAAGGCATATGACCACCCATCCTTGTCTATAAATAGCCTCCATCACTCTGAAATCTTCTGGTACACCCTAAACTTGAAACTGAAAACGACACAATCTTCATTCAACCCCAACAACGCTCTCAACCTTGTAACAAAACAGCTTGCAAAACCTGCCAAATACATCACCCAGCAGCCACTTTCTCTAGCAACATCACCAACTCCATCTATACCATCAAAGGCAGTCACAGATGTGAGTCCAGTAACCTAATTTACCAACTATAATGCCAACAATGTACTGCACAATATGTTGGCCTCACTAGTGAAACTCTCCGTAAACGAATGAATGGACACCGCCATGACACCAAAACAAAGAATCCAGAAAAACCTGTTTCAGCACACGCCTCCACTCAATACCTCAAATTTGAGGACTGCAACCCTGTCAAGGTGTTAAAATCATTCCACAAGACACAATATAAAATGTCTCAGTTAAGAAGATGGGAATTGGCACATCAATGGATCACAAAGTATATAAAACCACCTAACCTAAATAATCACTAATTTCAACCCAGAGACTACACCAGAACCACCTACCATCTATAGAGTAATAGAGAAACATTCAGGGAATTTCAAATCCACCAGAGAAGTTTTCATCCTTACCAATTAAGTTGGCATCACTGAAGACAACATCCTCTTCAGTCTAATTACCACTACTTCCTGAGGAAGATGCTATAATAACATCGAACTATCGAAGTGTGTGTAAATATGTGTTAGTGTGTTTACTTTTATTTGTGCTCTACCATTTTCCTAATATTCTATAATTTTATTTATTACTAAATGTTTTTATTCTGTGCACTTTTTTCATACATAAAACTAGTTATTCAGAAACTCCTTTTGAAAATATAGCCTACCATGAGTAAAAGATTTCTAATTTATTACCTGAGCTAAAAACATAACAAGTTCATCCAGGCTCTTGTTAAACTCATTTGGGCGGAGACAAAAAAGCTTTACCAATGATTGGTAGTAGCGGTGTTGCTGCAAAAACTGAAACATCAAACAAAACATATAATCAGATGAATGATTATTTTGGTGGGTAGTTCCTAAAAAGACATTTATGGAAATTGTATTCCTTAAATTGATTTTGACCATTTTTATGGTCCAATGGTCAGTTCCTGGCTACAGATTCAGAGATCCTGGGTTAAAACCCCTGTGCTTCCAGATTCTCTGTGAAGCGGTGGGTCTGTAACGGAATTGACTCAACCTCATGCGGAAAAATGAGGAGCTACTTGAATAAAATATAGTGGTGGCTTCAGTCTAGAAAACTGAGATTAACAGCCAAAGGGTTTGTTGTGCTGACCACATGACACCCTCTATCTGCTGAAGTTGGCACTATCTTTGTGGCGGCTTGGGCATTGTGGCTCAAATAATTCCCTGACTTTTCCAAGTTTTTAAAGCCAATGGGCAATTGGGTTGTGTGATCTAACTTGGATTTCAGTGAGATTATATAAAGCCATTAAAAGATCACCTTATACGAGTAGATTGTAAATTATTGTGAGACAGATTTTTTTTAGTTTCTTGTTCCAATAATGCAGTGGTTTCTAACCTGGAGGTTGCGGCATGTTTTAGGCAAGGTGTCAATACTTGTTGAAATTATATCTTTATGTTTTACTCTTTAAAGTGAGTACAATGATTATAGGAAGGTTTTGTACTATTAAGTTACTGTTTATGTCCCTTTTAGTTACACAACTGACAGTTTCTTGCTGATTTAGTTTGCTGTACGTAGCAGTCTCACGTTCAGGTGAGTGAGGCTGCTAGCATAGATTCTAAAATAACCAATGGGCTCATTGATTCTCTTTTGAGACATCTTAATCACATTTGTGTAATCATTATATAAGAGATTCATAACAATTATCAATGCCTAAACTTTGCTTAAAGATGTGCGACATAGAGGTAGAAATATGACATGAAAATCACGTGTGGATTTTTAGAAATGAAATTGGTATGCTCAAGTGAAACAACTGTTTTAAAAGAACTTCACAGTGAGTATTAGCTGGAAGAAATATGTTATTTTGAATAGTGTTAATAAAAGTTGTGCATTTTTTTTTAGGAAATACATTAAAAACATCCAGAAGTTTTATAAAATTCCTTGATTTCATTTCCTTGTTTTACAGGTTACTGGGCACCCTGGAGACAAGTTAATCTAAGCTCCCTTCTTCACACAGATCAAAACTAATATGAACGTTACTTGCACAAGTAAGTGTGGGAATTAAATGTCAAGCTCATCTACTCTGATTTTCCAATGGCAGTGAGGTTAGGATTTGAATCCTGACCAGGCATAATGATGGTCTTTCCTAAATAGTTTCTCCCTCGCCATCCCCGCAAATAGGAGTATATTTACACTAAATCTACCTTTCTTGCATGCGTGATAATCCGCAAAGCAAAACAAAAAGATAATGTTTAAAAATTAGTTTTGGAACACATTTTAAAAATAAATAGGAAGGAAAAATATTAAGAACCATGCTTATACCAACCAATTAATAAAATTAATTCACTTCTCTAGACAATTAATTTAAAAAAGAATTAAATACATATGATACACAAAGTGGTCTTAAGCTTATTTTATTTTTTGTTAATTTTTAAGAAAATATCAGTAAATAAATAGTTTTTATCATCCCCAGAAAGAACACACGAATGTAGCCTAACTTTTATGAAACTAAATTTTATAATTCATATTATCGCATGCGGAAAACACAAATGTAGCCTATTTTGTTCAACAAGAATTAAGGTTACCTCATCTTTGTACGAGTCAGAGTCACGCTTGATTAGGTTCTGGAGCTGTGGCAAATTGTCTGGAAGTTGATTGTTATGACGAACCATGTTGATGCTGCAACCTACCTACTTATAACAAACAATAAACTTAGAGACAAAGTTTGAAACCACTTTAGAAAACATTTAATATATTCACTTAATTATTTAATCATCTTTTGTTGTGATTAGTCTAAGCTATAGTAGAATTCTAGTATATAAAGAACTTAAAAATGAATAAAAAATAAGTCAACATTGTTAACATTTTACTTTTTTTAATAGTAGGCCCTATTATTTTAAAATATCGATATTATATAAAAAGTGACAGTTGCATACTACATGACTTTAGGGTAAATATATTGAAACTGTTTTAGAGTTGTTATAGCTGTCAAAAAAGGTCTTAGCTGTTTGGATCAGAATGTAGGCCTTATATAAAACATTACCTAAATTAAGGACATAAAAGACTGAAGGTTAATTTAAACATAATTTTCCAATGATAAAAAATTGATAAAATCCAGGGACACATATGGGGGAATGGACACCCCTTGGATGGGGGTGGGGGAGTATCCAAGAATTTGGAGGCCCGGCCTGATTTTTGAGTTTTTTTAATGGAAGGGAAGCTACAAAGGATTCACAAACTTTATTTTTTAGACATGAAAGAGGTATTTTGTTAAATCCTATGTTATTAAAATAATAGTTGTTTTCAACATGTTTTAAGGTGTGTGCTAGGTACTAACATGGCTGGTCATATTCAAAAGAATTCAAGCCTGCATAAAATAACAATCTATTTGCAACATTTTCACCTTGTGAGGCTCACAGGGTGAACCTACTTGGTTCACCTTGTGAGGCTCACAGGGTGAACCTACTTGGTTTACATACAGCAAAAACATTAACAGAAACCAGCACATTCTTTTCAACCATTAACCAGCTGTGCAACTTCATAAGTAACTGCCCTGAAATAAAATTGTGAATGAAAACAAAGGCAAATCAATAAGAATATTGTCAGGCACAAGGCCGGAGCTCAAGGATTGAGGCCTTTGTCTGAAAATCTTCCATAAATAATTGCAGCTCTCCAGTATCAGAGATAATTATTATCTCTCCAGTGATGGAAAAGTAGAAAGTAGAATTGAACAGTCTTTTGATACACTTTAACAAGTTTGAGACCATTATTGTGACCATCATTAGGGCAGACATTTTGAACAAAATTAATCCAAAAAACCTGAGCTTACAATCAGAAGATATTTCTTTAGAATTAGAAAGAAACATCAGTCAGTGCTCAAAGAGATCAATGAAGCAAGAGAAAATTGTCTGAGATACCTAAGTGAAGCAAAAGAAATAGTTGCAAAATTGAAATCATATTTTAAGGAAAACAGAAAAAGTAAACTTTTTAGATGAAGTGGAAGATCCTGAATACTCTTTACTTGAAAAGACAGAAGAAGAAAAGTTTAAAATAACAATGTTTCATGTAAATGTTGACAAGATTACATCTCAGGTCAGAACCAGATTTCAAATAGTAAGAGATATGTGTAATGATTTTGCAGCTATTTTGAACTCCAGCCCAAGATCAGGAGTGGAATGACAGAAGTGTGAATAAATTTGAAAAGTATGAAATCTGTGGAAAACCTTGTCTTGAAATATCCAGAAGACCTATCAATAAATCTCTTGACTGAAATTGAACCATTTGTAATCATTTGTGCTGCAACCTTTCCACAATTATGTAGTTTAAAAAGTAAGCACTAAATCCTAATCTTACTCATTCTAAATAACATCTACCAAGCAAAACCCCAAAGTGTTTTCCCAGGGTTGTGTATTGCACCAAGACTTTTCATCACTTTTCATGTTAGTGTAGCATTTGGTGAATGAGGGTTCAGTACATTAAAGTTGATCAAGAGTAAAAAATTTAAGTCAAGAAAAACTCAAACTAACAATGCTATTTAATGAGAGTGAACTGGCTTCAAAAGTTAACTTAAGTAAAGTCCTAGAAAAATTTGTGTCTGCTAAAGTGAGACAACTCAAGATGCTATCTGCTTCAAAATTTAAAGAATTGATTCTGACTAACTTAGGCTTTTTCTCAAGCGCTTATATAAATATGTGATTCTACAATTAAGATTATATGGCACAACAATTAATTAGGCGCCTACACTGACTTAGTTATATGTGCATTTGACTTTTCTTTAATAGAATTTAATATGTTCACGTCACTCCAGATTGTAGACTTAGTACTGTATTAAAATTATAGGACTTCAACATTCATTAAAATATGGGTGAGGCTGGTGAATGTTTGCAAGGGGGCCCAGAATTCCTATGGGCAGCCCTGTCACAAAACACACAGTTTGGATTAAATACAGGATTTGTAGTCAGAGTATTTAAAGACTACATGCCACAACAACAATCCTGAGAATTTCATTAATGTTTTTAAAATAATAATAATAATAATATTTAGCACCGCGTCTTACTGCCCGTTCGGGTTATACGCTTTAAGTACTAATTACTCTAATGGATTAGGAATTGGAATGGTTGAATTAGAGGAAGTAACCCGCATTTGCGTGGAGGGAGAGTGGAAAACCATTTAGGAAAAACCACCCCCAGTTCACCCGACCGAGATTCGAACCTCGATCTCCCCGTCCTCAGCAGTCAAGCTTCAACACGACAAGCGCGTTAGCCAACTACGCCACC
>CABFOW010000490.1:31544-61463 GCA_902141385.1 Timema californicum | reverse complement strand
AAAATATCATAAACGTTGACCGCAACAAAATGTTCCTTCCTATCAGAATCCTACTGGCCAATATAATATACAGTTGAATTTGAAGGTAAATAATAATTACATAAAACAATATCACACTATATGACAAAGTAATCTTGTGTCACATACGGTACACATATTTTTGACAGCAAAGTCACAAAAACTGCTAGGCCTAGGTAGGCAATAGCCATGAAATTAAATTATTATTATTATTAGCACGTCTTTACTACCCGTTCGGTTTATACGCAATTACGCTAGTGTAATGGTAGGGTGATTGTGAGATGAAATGGATGACCTACAGTTTAACGTGGAATCCGAACCACGGTGGAGGCCTGGCATTCCCCACATTCAAAAGATGTATGAAATTAAAATAGTAATTTTTAACCTAACCTATTTTCAAATAAATTTCTAAGATTTTACCTTGGAATTTTCTTTTATAGAATTTCAGGAATACGTCAGTATTATTTCTTTACTTTAAAATAGTTTATTTTAGTTTCCCCCATTATGTATGTACAATATCTGTTATTTCTAAAGAAGTATGAGAACACATGTAAATATCAAAGATAATAAAGAATATTTATTACGCCACTATTTACACAACACAGATAAATGAAATCCTTAAAAAGAATATGTGGTCGTAGCAAGAAGCGAGACCACATCTGCGTTTCTATTTCAAGTTTGTCACCACCAGGTGAAATTAAAGTTGAGTAGCACTCGAGACTGTGGTAGCACAATAAAAATAAATACCTAACTAGTTACTTTAATATGCCATCAAACTCGTTAGTTTATTGCTGTACTTACAAAATTATGCCAAATATCCCTATCTAAAGATGTTCTATCCAGTTCACCTTATTACTAAGAAAATACTAGTTTGTTCTAAAGCTATTTAGTGATATTTTCTCATTCTAATTATTTTATGCTATTCAATTTTAGGTATTTTGATATATTATAAACTAAAACTTTAAGCTTTCATAAATATGTTTGATCAATTATATTGATTTCTTTATTTTGTTAATTTATTGTTCCACCTCCTGGCTTAGTGTAAATATAATAAAATTATTGTTTTATCAAACTTTTTTGTGTGAATATTTGCATAATATACTATTTTGTATGTATCTACTTAAGTTTTTTTTTAAATTTGGAATCGAGTTATTATTATTATTATAGTACTGAATACAACAGATAGATTAAATAAACAACAGTAAGAACTTCATGGATCAAATAACAAGAATAAGGAAAATAACTTTTACTGGCGTCAAGATAGCCTGTTCATGGATAGTGATGATAAACTATCTTTGATTTAAAGTTTAGATTGTAATGTGATCTGTGATATCGGCTGCTACCTTATAAAATGTTTTTGTTATGACAGATTGATACAGCACGCATAATCTTAATTAGCATTTATAATACTTATTATAATTTGGTTTGTTAGAATATATTTGTAAAGATGATTCATAGTCTATTCATAATTAATTCGTCAGGGTGAGTATTAAAATCCCACAATGACCTAATAATTAGTATTGATAGTTCATCCAACTTAAATACTTCTTTTTGTAAATTTATTAAAACATATTGTTCCATTAAAAACAAAATTAAAATTTATTCGTGTATGAACTTGGATATAAAATACTTTATGCTAAACCTTTATTATTAACTTAAATTAATAATTATATAATAAAGTACATACTTTTTAAATCTCAGTTTACCAGCTTCAAAACTCATGACTATTAATGGTATTACAAAAAAAGAACTCCTTGTAGGGGTGGTTACACAAACAATTAAAGGCGTCAAAATAATAGTCTTACCGGTAGATTTTTATTGTTGTGAAACATGGTCTCTTACCTTTATGAAAATAAATTTAGGGTAGTCGGAAACAAAGTGCTTCTGAAGATATTTGGTCCAAAAAGGAATGAAAATACCAGGGATTAGAGTAGGTTACATTATAATGAGTTACATGCGCTGTACTAATCACAAAACATTGTTAGAGTAATCAAATCATACAGACTACAACCGGGCAAGACATGCAACGCGAATAGAAGAAACTTGAATCGTGCTGAGAGTATTGACTAGCACCCAATGGGAAGAGACCATTGGGAAGTCGAAGCAGTTGTTAGGGTAACATTATAATGTACCTGAAAGAGATAGGATGTATAATCCATTCACGGTAGGAATTACTCTTTGAAAGGTCTTTTTTCCTACCAATATCCTACTATATAGTAGATTTATGGTGGGGAAAAAGACCTTTCAGAAGTCAATTCCTACCATGAATGGATTATAATGAGGTAGATTGGGTAGAACTAGCTCAAGACAGAGATAGGTGGTATACTTTTGCTATTGCAGTAATGAATTTTCGAGTTCTAAGTAACAGAATAAGTAATATATTTGATTCCTTGAAATTTAGGGTGAAACTAATGTTCTTTTAGGTATCATTTGATTGGATGTAACTCAGTGTTACCTTTAATTAACCATGAAAACCTTTATAAACAGAGCTTTGGAGTCAGTACGGTACGCCAAGCCTTTGACTCTTGACTCCTTCATAAAGGGCTAAAGTATATTAATCAGTGATAACAAACTTAGGCCTACTGTAGTAAAATGTTTCAATACTGAACACTTAATGGGAAGATTCTTTGACATTGTAAATGAATACTTAAATAAAATTATATATTCAAATTATAAATTTGGGTCCAAATAATAAAAAAGTATAAAATATTGTTACAATATTGTAAGTTCTTTTTTTAGTTGGAATCGGTACATTTTTACCAACTCAAACTTGCTTCTGACTCTTTTAATTCCACAGCTCTATTTATAAACATGATTTTCACAAATGAAAAGGAAGTTTTAATAAACAATTAGGGGCCTACCTGCTTTGATGGCCACATGGTCTAAGGTACTAGTCTCATAATAGACTAGACTGCTTATGACAGAAAGATATTGATTGATTCAAACCCAGTCGGTTGTATTGAGAGTGGTTTCTTCTAAATGGCTTCCCACTCTCCCTTCATGCAAATGTGGATATACTTCCTCTAAATTCAACATGGCTCATCCTTAACCCGTTAGCGTAATTAATACATAAGTACATTATTTGAAAGGGTAGTGAGTTGTGGTACTTGAAAAAAGTTTTGTGTTTCAATTTCTCTCTTTTCCTTTAATATTATCCTTCTATCTACTCTATTTCACCCTCTTTTTTTTAAACAAATAATCATATAGACGCAACATATTACAAAAAAAAAGTTGCCTTTGTTAAATTCATGGTCCTGCTTTTTTTAAACAATAATATGGTCATGCTCACAACATATGAAACTATTTGTGAGGGGCAATTAGAGGTTTCATTCTTGGCCATGTCTACTAAGGGTGAATTTTTTTCATGTAATTTCTCACTATGGTTTACCCCATCTTATATTCTCACTAATGTCCCCGAGCTACATTTCCTCAAATCTTTTTTACACAAGCCGTCAAAAATAACTTTGAGAGTAAACCATTGTTCACTTAAATCCATATTCCTGCGGCTTCAACCCCCCAAACCCACCATAGTCCATGGGTAGGCATAATACCAGGATACACCACTGCTATGTGTGTGCCCCATTATTATATATTTACACCAACCACCAAATGTGTATCAATGTTTTTCTTCCATCTGTGTAGTTGCCTACTTTTTAAATAAGTTAACACTTGAATGCTCTAAGGAAGCATGGTCCAATTGGCAGCCCATGGGCCAAATGCAGCCCACACTCACTGAAAATGTGGCTCTTACAGTATCCTAAAGGAAAATTAAAGGGACACTCTGGGTGGCAGTTGTTAAATAGGCTAACTGCCGGTAATATTACACATACATATATTTATTTTAAAAGGTTGTGATTGCATTTTAGTATGTATTTATTTGATTGGTAAAATATGTATAAATATACATGTATAATGCTAATTTGTTTTGTGAAAGTGTATGTGCATGCATATGTCATAATACACTTTTGGAAGATTAATAAACTTATTTTGGCAGTAAAATTTGAGAGATTTTTCCAACCTAAAATACAATTTATAGGCCTATATAAGTATTGAACAAAATTGTTTATTATGTGTTGTTTGTAGTTCTATATTAAGTTAATGCGATTACTAAAAATATTTTCGGCCCGCAGTGCAAACTGATAGTCAGATTTGGCCCTGGGGATGAAAAAGGTTGGTTCACCCTGCTCTCAGGCATCACTCTCGTATTAGACTACAGATGATGACAAGGTGATCGGGGTTTGAATTCTGGTTGAGCGTAGGCTTACTGAGGGTTGTTTTCATAAATGGTTTTTTACTCTTCCTCATCACAAATTTAGGTACACTTCCACTAATTCAACCTTAGTCCTCCCTAACACATTAGCGCAATTTAGTTTTTTCTTGTTTTAGTATTTTCCTTAGCACCGTGTTTAATACCTTTATGGGTTGTACACCTATGTATTAATCACACTAATGTACTATGGACTAGAATGGTTAAATTTAGAGGAAGTGTACCTGCATTTGTGTGGAGGTAGAATGGAAAACCACTTAGGATAAACCACCTTTAGTACACGTGACCGAGCTCAAACCACTATCACCCTGTCTTCAGCAGTCTAGTCTCTTGCTAGAGTAGCACCTTAGACCATGTGGCTACCGAAGCGGGTGTGTAATTAGTTAATTTGCATATCCCAAATGGGTAGTGAGACACCGTGGGGAAAAATTATAGTTAAATGATTATAGAACAGAAATTTAATCAAGAGGGTATGCTAATGTTGAAATAAATTTAAATGATAAATGGCTAAATACATTTAAATTGTCCATAGCCTGGTTATTACATCTAACACACGGGTTATTAACAGCATAATTTGAGATATTATAGATACTGTATGTATATAGTATGTAAGAATTATAGACACATAAGCACAGAGAGCATATTAGAAAACAATCACAAGTGTATACAGCCAGGAATCTAACTCCAACCTCCCCTTGAACAATGGTTAATTGAGATGTGAGTATAACACCCTAGACCACATGGCCATCAATGAAGATTATAAATAATCCCATGGGCCAAACCAATTTCACAATCTTATAGATCCAAGCAATAAGCCTAAACATTTCTGTTATATAAAAATCCTTTGAGAATATGTCTTGCCATAAGGGGGGAGATAAAAAGACTGACACAGTAAACTTATTTGTTTTATAGAGATATCTTCATGGAAAAGCATTGGAAGAGTGTGGTGTCGAGGTCTGTATGTGACTACTTCTTTGATCAGCAGAGAAAAGTTGGCAGCCCTGAAGATATGCCACCAGTTATTGCCACACCACATCATTACCTTATTAGCATTCACCGCTGTTCCATGTTCTTTGTTGCAGCTTGCATGACTGAAGGTAGGGTATTAGTTAACAAGCCATAAGAAATTCACCCACATTAGCCTAGAAAGAGAGGCTTAAAAAACACTTAAGATCACATTTACAAAACCACCATCACCAGGGACCCAAAAATTTATTGTACATAGCAAGCAATTGGCTTTATATAACTGATTTTAGAAATCACACACACACACACTCTCTCTCTCACACTATAAACTCAATGGAACCTCCACTGTTGCTGGCTCTTTGAAAACAAATGAATGTCGGACCCCTCCAGATTCTTTAAAGAGGTTACATGTATGTACATGGTTGGTATTGTTTGCTTTTCAAAAGACAGACTTCAATTTACATTTCATTGATTGATTTTGGGTTCCATTTTCTTAATTTGTTCTTTGCCTTGGCGCTTTTTACCCGTTTATTCTCTTGAGTAAAGAACATTAGGAAAATGAGCAAATCAGATTCAAAAATTGTTTTTATAACTCAACTTGTTTACAAATTGACATGCTGCTGAGGCCAATATCTGTAAACACCTAAATCTCTACCCTTCACAGTACAAGAAACATCAGACCCAAAATTATGTAACTGCAACTGCAATCCACTGACAAGTCAGCGTACCTGAAGCTGGCTTTGTTCTCTGCCATCACTTCACTGGATACATTCCTTTATGAAAGGTTGCCTGAAAATTAGTGACACATCATTTAAAAGTATTTTCCCCAATAAAGACATAAAAAATAATACCATTATAAAAAAACACATGCAAAATATGTAATTTTATGTAACATCTTTTATAATATGTAGAATTCAGTAAAATAAGTAAAAATATGTAAAATTAAAACTAAATACAGTCTCAAACACCCTAATTTGCTGACTTTCACTTTTCCATTTACATCTTGCAGGATTAAAAACATAGTTATGGTACATAAAAATCCGGACACTCTTTATGACCTTCTAACACATTTATTTATGCATGGAAATTGAATTCTCATATTTTTTATAATATGCTCAAAACAAAATAACTGCATTTAAAGCAAAATCAGGTACGGTACATTTTGGTTTTATAGAGAAGACCTCAATCTGAAGTTGAAACAAAGGTGTTGTAAATTATTATAAAACGTAATGATGTAGCTTACACTCTTTAAATTAGAAGTTAAATTAATGTGCCATTTTAGTTTGTTATATAAATTGCGGCGAAAGTTAAGTACCTGTCTAATTCTTCAAATGTGAAAGAAAAGTACACTAATAAGATGTTCTTATAAATCTAAGTGATGTTCATAAGCCTTTGTTATTAACATAAATATTAATACTTTTTTTTGTCAAAGATCAATGTTAGTAATAAATTTTCTTTATTTTTTAGTTCCTCCTTTGTTTGTTATCGAATTTCTACATAGAGTGGTTGACACCTTTGAAGATTACTTCAGTGAATGTACAGAATCCATTATAAAGGAACACTATGTAGTGGTTTATGAGGTGAGATTTATATTAAACTCAAATTATAACTTCTTGTTGAAGACTATATAATGACATTTTCATGGATTTCAAATTTAAATCTTAAATAGTCATTATAAAATATAAGCAATGAAGAAAGTGAACTTCTTAATTACCCACCTCGGTGATATAGTTAGCTAACACGCTAGTTTCATGTTGAGCTAGACTGCCGAGGACGGGGATATCAAGGTTTGAATCTCGCTTGGGTGAATTGGAGGTGGTTTCCCACTCTTCCTCCACACAAATGCGGGTTCTCTTCCTCTAAATTCAACCTTCCCAATTCCTAACCCATTAGCGTAATTAGTACCTAAGTATAACTGAATGGGTAGTAAGATGCGGTGCTAAGTAAGTAACTTCTTAATTATGTTTTTTTAATATTTATCATGTCTCAAATTCAAATATTCATTCCAAAGAGGTTTACTTAACTGTATTCATTCTCAAGTTGCTATATAAAATATAAATGGCACACTAGAAATGTTAAAGTGTTTTGGTATAAAGATTCATTGCACTTAGTGACATGCAGGGCTGTGGAGTCGGTACACCAAGGCTCCTCTATTGTTTACTGTCCGGCTCCAAATCAAGACGCCTTTAAAATGACTCAAGTATATTGAATAGTACTAACAAATTTATTGCAGTAAAATGCCTCAATAGAGATGACTTCATAGGAAGCTTTTTTGACCTTGTGAATGTATTTTTAAATAAATGTGTCAATCCAAATTACAAATACTGGTCCTGAATATTAAAATGATATACTTACCACATATTGTGATAGTACTGAGGATTTTGTTTTGAAGCTGGAGTTGGTACATTTTTTTATCGACTCCACACCCCTGGTCACATGATAAATTTGCAGTTTGGGGTTGGATTTTTAAGTTTTTCCTATAATTATCTTAGGCTAAACCACCAATAAAAATGTTTAAATCTATAAAACAAATTCCATTTTATGGTTAAATAAATTTATATTTTGAATCTCAAATCATTGAATAAAGAATATCCCTAATGATTTGAGGTCTTCAAAGACTCCATTTATAGTATTTATTTTAGATCATCATATTCAAATTAAATCATTTTGGGGAGCATTTAGGGTTTGCATTAATTTAGTGTATTTATATTTTAATAGTTATTGGACGAAATGCTTGATAATGGATTTCCACTGGCTACAGAGTCCAACATTCTGAAAGAGCTTATTAAACCTCCAAACATTCTCAGAACAATCGCCAATACCGTAACAGGAAAATCCAAGTAAGGGATATATTATAGTTATATAGATTTAAATTAAGCTAGTTCATATTTAGAGACATTAAAGGTGAAGAAAACATGAGCTAATATCAGTATTTTTGCAGTTTTCTTTAGCAAAAATTAAATATTACTTCATTAGATGCACTAAGTTTAATTTTCTACAAACAATTTTATCACCAGCTCTTTTATATTTTTATCATGAGCATAATGGAATTTAATAAGAAACTTACCCGCCTCTGTGGTGTACTTGGCTATTGCGCAGTTTCATGTTGAGCTTGACTGCTGAGGACGGGTAGATCGAGATTCGAATCTCGGCCAGGTGAATGGGGATGGTAGGGGGTATGGAGGGTTCCTAAATGGTTTTCCACTTTCCCTCCATGCAAATGTGGGCTCACTTCCTCTAAATTCAACCTTTCCAATTTCTAATTCAATTAGCGTAATTAGTACTTAGGTGTATAACCTAAACAGGTAGTAAGACATCGTGCTAAATAAATGTGAAACTTTTTAAATTAAAATAAATAGTCTACACTTAAATTTTGGGATGCCTATGACAAATATTTAAGAAATGTTGATATCACTACATATATAAGATTAAACTATATAATTCAATCAAAGAAATATCTTTTTATTTGTTTCAAAATAATTATCTGCTATAAAAACTAGCTAAATACAAACCTTGACTCATGCATGCTTCCTTCCATTAATAAAATATTATTTATCATTTTTGGAGTCAACTTTTGCCAAATTTGCAATTTAAAACTATTTTAACATAAAATTTTGCAGAAGTTGATTCAGAGAATGATAAATAATCATTTATTATATATTTAAAGTCCATACTAGATGAAAGTGAAAAATGTTCAGATAACATGGTTTACACCCGAGCCCCTCACTAGTACTTTTGAGCTTATGAGCATGTATGCTTTCTCCAGTGTGAGTGCAACTCTTCCGAGTGGTCAGCTATCCAATGTGCCGTGGCGACGAACTGGAGTGAAATACACTAACAACGAAGCATACTTTGATGTGGTTGAAGAAGTTGATGCCATCATTGACAAAGCTGGGTCAACAGTTTTTGCAGAAATTCAAGGATATGTATGCAACTTGTTTTTATTGTATTTCTATTATAACATTATTTTAATAGAGAGCTTTTATCACAAAAAAAACTTTTACACAGCAAGTGTTTACTAATTTTTGAACATGAAAGATTTAATTAAAACAAAAATAGCATAGTTAAAGTTCAACCAAAAATTTCATCACTGGTGAAATTGGGGCTTCGCCATTTACAGTGATAAATTAACAGCCAGGGTGATTGGGTGTTGTGGTTTTTACGGAATTAATTTAATTTTTTAAGTCATGTGCTCAATATTAAAAACACTAACACCTGTTCTAATATAAACGTTTCATAAATCTAGATTAAAATTTTCATTTCAGAGTTATCAAAGATAGCTAATAAAACTTGGGGGCTATTATTTCAACTGATAAATATATTTAGAAATATAGATTGTTTGTATCCCATCCCTGCTTAGAAAGAGAACTATTAACAGTAGTGTTCTTGCCTTAAACATCTAATTTTAGTACTATGCAGTGCTATGATAATGTAAGGCCATTCTAAGCACAACTCCATTACCTTTTGAGTTTAAAAAGGGTCTATTCTCTCGTTTAGGGGGTACGGGGGACAGACATAGTGATGAAAAGGCTTCCCCTTATTGGAAGGTAGTTTTGTTACCTCTACTTAGCTATTATTGTGACGGTTGTGTTCTAGATTGATTGCTGTATTAAGCTGAGTGGCATGCCCGATCTCACCCTCTCTTTCATGAACCCACGCTTGTTTGATGACGTCAGCTTCCACCCCTGTGCACGCTTCAAGAGGTGGGAGGTATGTTTACAAACAATTTGGGCTTATTCCATAGATACAAAAACCATTTTTAAAACAATAAAATCTGTGGTTTATTACTCTTTATTATATGAGTTTGACTATATATAAGTTTATGTATATGCCTTAGTAGAGTATCACAAATGTGTGTTTCTAAAATATACCGCGAATGATTGAACTATATTTTAACTGTTTATACTGAAGTAATTTCTTAAACGCTGTGTTTTACTACCCTTTTAGGCTATACGCATATGTGCCTATTTCAAGGAACTTTAACTGCATTTGCATGGAAGAAGAGTGGAAAACCATTTAAAGAAAATCCACTCTTGTATGTCTAACCGGGATTCAAACCCTAATCTCCCCATTATTGGCATTCGTCTATTTCAAAAGTGACATCTTACACCAGTGGTGTCAAACATCCCGTGGAAGCGTTTAAACCGGCCGTACCAGAGTTTTACTCTAAGTATTTGGGTGATAAATATCCCACGATCAAAATTAACACAGCTAAAATATTATCATTGTTTGGAAGTACATACATTTGTGAACAGTTTTTCTCCCTTTTAAAATTGAATAAATCCAAGTTAAGAAGTCATTATACAGATAAACATTTACAAAGCACATTGAGGATTGTTTCAAGTCAAAATATTTCTCCAGATTTTGATAATTTATTAGCTGGGTAGTGACACCAGATTTTCAACAAAGAGTAGATGTGATAAATTACTATCCTAAATTTTTGTTTTAAATGAAAAATAGAATGTTGAACTAAGTTTATTATTACTGTCTTTGTATAAGGCAGTGTAGAAACACTCCAATAATGTAAAGTAATTGATAATGAAGGAAGCCAACCTTAAAGGATAGTTAGGTTAGGACTAGATAGAAAAACACTTCTCTCTTCATTTCTTCTCTTCTTAAACTGTTGCACTATATTACACTTCACACATTGTTTTGAATTTTCAGAGATGTTCCTTTATCATTAGAAGAGACATATTGAAAACAATGTCTTTGACATAACTATTTATTTTTTATTTAGCAATTGTTTTTAATAATGTAAATTGACAATTAAAAATTGGGTTTTTTGATTTGCCTTTTGCGTCTGCATTAAAAGAAAATTTATTTGTAGAAATCAGTACACTTTAAGAATGAAAAGCGGTTGAGGGGAAAAAAGAGTTAAGATTTTTAATTCTGTTTAAACATTTAAAATGTATAATATAATAAATAAAAATACTATGTGCGGCCTGCAATGCCTCCTTAATGATATAATGCGGCCCTCACACTTGTTTGAGCTTGAAACCCCTGCCTTAGACCACTCAAACCCTAGAGTGAGTCTTAAAGTAAACTATGCATTTATTAGCTACTTCACTAAGAAATTAATAGTCCTATACATTTCCATAAGATTGTAGAGTTTGAATAGAAATAGTAGAACTAAGGAGTTTTAATTTTCAAGTCCTCATTGCAGGGAAAAATATATTTCAAAATCTCAAAATGTATGGCTATCAAAATATGAGTAAACCTTTAAATAAGTAATTTGAGTAAAAACTTGTTTTATTGAACATTTAATTCCAAGTAAAATGTTTTGAATAAATTTCAGCATGATAACTATTGGTGTAGTGATCTGTACAGTACGTAGATATTTGACTCATTTATTATTCTGAACACCAGAATAGTAATACCATTTTAATAATGCCCATATTCAAATTGTATGCTTACAACATACTAGATAGAACTTCTTAGATGGACAGTAATTCTATAAAATTTAAAATAGTAACTTTTCTCCTAATTTTTATAGTATTATTCCACTAGATACCCACTTCATTAACTGAATGGTCTCAGGTAGGGGTCACCAAACAGTCGATCCTGAGCTACTAGTAGCTTGCAACGTCATTTTCTGAGTAAAAACTTGTTTTATTGAACATTTAATTCCAAGTAAAATGTTTTGAATAAATTTCAGCATGATAACTATTGGTGTAGTAATCTGTACAGTATTTAGATATTTGACTCATTTATTATTCTGAACACCAGAATAGTAATACCATTTTAATAATGCCCATATTCAATTTTGTGCTTACAACATAGTAGATAGAACTTAGTATTATTCCACTAGATATCCACTTCATTAACTGAATGGTCTCAGGTAGGGGTCACCAAACAGTCGATCCTGAGCTACTAGTAGCTTGCAACGTCATTTTCAGTAGCTCATGCAAGAATTCTATTTTGCACTCCCCAAAGTGACTTTTTGTTGAAGAGGGTTGCCTCATGTTCAGGATACATGTGGTTTTGATGGTTCTAGTTCATGTTGCACTCTATTATTATTATTATTATTATTATTATTATTGTTAGCATGTCTTACTACCCGTTCAGGTTATACGCATGTTGCATTCTAAGTGAAGGAGTTATTCTGCTCTTATTGAAACATTTCCATCTGAAAGTAATGATAAACAAATAAAGAAGTAGGCTCACACAGCTAAACCTTTTTATAACTGCATTCGAATGTGGGTGGCAAGCTACTCAGTAAGCTACACACAAAGTTAAAAAAATATATTTGTCAATTATTGTGTTTAAAAAATAAATAATCCTTATACTATTTAAATTTCAAAAAATCATTTTGGGTGTGATATTTACTTCTTTTTTTTTACAATAATTCCACTAAGCCAAATCACAGAGCCCACCCGACCTTCCCCCCAACTGAAAAAAGGTTTGATGTCCTATGCTCTGTACAAGTTACAATAATACCATACCCACTCTGAGGTATGGCAAATTTTTATGCTGTGTAGCTCAATTTGATATTTCAAAAGTAGCTCACATACTCATAATGTTTGTCGACCCCTGGTCTAAGGCGTCACTCTCGTTTTAATCTGACCTGCTGATGACTGGGTGATTAAGATTTGAATCCTGGTTGGGTCTATTGAGGGCAGTGTTTCCTAAATGGCTTCCCACTATCCTTTCATGCAAATTCTAGTAGATTACCTCTAAAAGGCTTTCTTCCTTATCCCTTACCCTTTAGAGTAATTACCTGAACAGGTGGTAAGACATGGGGATGGAAAAAATCTACCAGCTAATAAAATTTGGCATACTTTGAAGTGTACTCATGTAATTCTTTCAGTCCGAAAGAATCCTGTCCTTCATTCCACCCGACGGTAATTTCCGTCTGATGTCGTATCACATTGGTTCTCAAAATATTGTGGCCATTCCAATTTACATCAGGCACAATATATCGTTTAGAGAGGCAGGTGGAGGAAGACTGGACCTTACTGTAGGACCTAAACAAACCATCGGAAGGACGGTAAGGTTGCACAGTTTATAGTACTAATGTTCTTGAGGTGATAGGTATTATAAAAATAAAAAATAGAAATCTGGGAAGTGGTGGGAGAAGGGAATCATTAAAAATATGCACCTTGGAAAAAGGTAAAAGAGTTTGTGGGCCCTAAAATGTCAGGATGGGGACAGCGACAGGATATATGCATGTGGGTTCGTAATTTATAGACGGCTTTGGTTTTTAGGGTATTTTACTACTCAGCACTACCACAAAATGTGATGTTATTAAAACAATACTAAAAAGATATAAAAGATTATACTTAGGAGCTTGTGACAGAACAAAGTATAGTAAGGAATGCTTAACCAATGGCCTGACTGACCCTCTAGGTGATCCAACTTCCTAACCAGCGGAGCCCAAAAAAGGCAAGAATGACCCCTCAGAATCATTAAATTGTCAACCCTGTTATATTTGATTACTCAAGAAGAAAATCGATCTATACCGCCCAATCTCCTGACCTAGGTTTCATTCTATCGCAACTCGTCTGGAGAGCATATGAAACAAGCAACATATCTACCTAAAAGAGGAAACCAAAAAATTTTAAAAGATGATAGGAACATGTAAAAGGAATATAAACATAAAGGACAAACACAGGAAATGGACATTGAATGTTAATATTGTTTTGACCTACCTCCCTTTGAGGGAGGAAAACACAAAGCACTCATATTTTTAGCAATATGGTATACAAATGCATTTTAGTTCTTAAATGAACAAGTCTATTGTGTGATTCGTGACTTCACAAACCAAGAAAATAGCACCAGCTGAAACTCTCTCTCTCTCTCTCACACACACACACACACACACACACACACACACACACACACACACACTCTCTCTCTTATATGATATTATTATTAATTTAATGTCTGTAAAAGGTTCATTTTAATTTTAATCATCATCATCATCAACTGTTTCCAGCCTGTGGCCAGGTCAATTTTATCATATTTAACTTGGCATCCTCTACTTCGGTTGAAATAAAATCTTTGTTTTTAATTTTATAGGTTTGTAAAGAAAATTATATTTACATTTTAAACATATTATAAAACTATGTGCAACACAAAATTGACCACCATGACTTAATGTTCAGGTAGAGTCGGTGGTTATTGAGATCCCAATGCCCAAATCTGTTCTAAACTGCAGCTTAGTACAGAACCAGGGCAAGTACTCATTTGATCCCGTCAGCAAGGTTCTCATGTGGGATGTTGGCAGGATTGATACTTCCAAGTTGCCAAACCTGAGAGGGACTGTAAGTAGTACTTAGTTTTTATGACACGTTGTAGTCCGAGAACAAAAATATGCATCAATATATATCTACAACCTTTGAAAAAAATGTATACAAAAATATGCCTTAAGGTGGGATGGAAGGAGACGCGAGAAAAGGCAAGTGTTTTTGCGATTTTTATTGCAAAACTTTTTTTTTTTTGCCAAAATAAATAAAATCGTGTTTCAGTACAAACAAAGAGTTTAATTTTCCTCACATGTTGATATCAACACTTCCTGAATATCAGTTATGAACATGGTGGCATTATCTAACAAACTTTTTAAATATAAGAGGAAAAGTCATTAAATTCCAGAACATCCTTCACAGATATTCTAAAAATTTTGAGGTCACCATGTGAAGAAAATTAAATACTATGTTTATACTGAAGCAATATTTTATTTGTATTGGTCAAAAATATGTTTTGCCATAAACTGCAAAAACACTGGTCTTTTCTCGCATCCCCTTCCATGCCACCTTAATTATTTAATATTATGTCCTTAACAAGGTTTTATAGTGAGAGAATACTCAAAACCCCTCATTAATAACACTGAACTAAATGATGCTAGGACTATAAAGGCTCAATAAAACTTTTAGGGCCAGGTTGTCACATATTGAAAGCATCTATATCCCCTTCCATGCCACCTTAATTATTTAATATTATGTCATTAACAAGGTTTTATAGTGAGAGAATACTCAAAACCCCTCATTAATAACACTCAACTAAATGATGCTAGGACTATAAAGGCTCAATAAAACTTTTAGGGCCAGGTTGTCACATATTGAAAGCATCTAGCTGAATCAACAATATATTTAAAAATTCACCATTCCTAGTATACGAGCCTATTGTATATCACTTAGAAATATTATGATACACCCTAAACAGGTTGAGAATGACCTAACTTTTATAAAACCCCAACCTGGCTCTCGACCCTGCAATAAAACAGCTTGTAAAACCTGTCAAATACATAAGCCAGCAACTGTTTTCTCTAGTAACATTAACAACTCCAACTATGCCATAAAAAGGCAGTCACACCTAAAAATCTGGTTACCTAATTTATCAACTAGAATGCCAAAAATTTACTGAACACTATATCGGCCTTACTACTAAACTCTCTGTAAACACCTGAATGGTCACTGCCATGACACCAAACTCAAACTCAATGCCTCCGCCAAAATCAGTCTCAGTGTATGCCCCAACGTATAACTCAACTTTGAGGAATCTTTAAATCCTTCAACAGAACCCGATGCAATATGTACCAGTTTGCAAGATGAGAACTGGCATATCCATTGATCACAAAATTCATAACGTTACCCAACTTAAATATTTGTTACCTCTATATTATTTAAACCCTGGCGTATAACCTAAAAGGGTAGTAAGACGCAGTGCTAAAAAAACCAACATTAACACAACCTACCATCTATATATAACAAAAAGTGCATTAAAATTTTTAAGTGTTGGTGTTTTTACTTTTATTTATTCGTAATTATCTACAATTTTATCATAATTTAATGATATATTAAAACCTTTATATTATATGATTATGAACAAATGTTATTTGCCTGGAGTTTGTTATTATTATAAATATATTTTGACCAATATTTGTTTCCAGATCAATTTACAATCTGGAGCAGCAGCTGTTGAATCAAACCCTGCTATCAATGTAAGTACATAATATAAAACATAATTCTCGCAATTTATCTTTGATCATTTATTAAAGTCCATAAAATTTGACAACTTGAAATTTAATGTGGTATTATTTTAGGTCCGGTTCACCATTAGCCAGCTTGCGGTGTCAGGTTTGAAAGTAAATCGGCTGGACATGTATGGGGAGAAATATAAACCTTTCAAGGGAGTAAAGTACATCACAAAAGCTGGTCGTTTCCAAATTAGAATGTGAAGAGGTAAGCATCACACCAGTTTGTTTAATCAACTACTCATAAATAAATATTTTAATAAAATAGATAACAAATATTCATAGTTTAAAGTCAGAATATATATATCAGCACTGCTTCTTACTACTCTTTCGGGTTGTACACTTCCACATTTGTGTGAAGGGAGAGTGGAAAACCATTTAGGAAAAACCATCTTCGGCAGTCTAGTCTATTGTGAGAGAAGCACCTTAGGCCATGCGGCCACCAAAGTGGGTAAAGACAGAATAATGTTTTTCATATTAACTAAGAGGGGGAAATATTACATTATGAACCACTTACATATCAAAATTATCAATTATCCCCACATTTTCTAGCAAGTCTTGTTACAAAACCATATTATCTATTCTGTGCATTTTCAACTTCCCCATTTCCTAAAGCTCTATTAAAAAAAACTTACCTATCAAGTTTTTAAATATTGATTTTATCAAATATTCTCACAAAAAAAAGTTGTTTATTTTTAAGAGTCCTTCAACTTCGCTGTAGTTATTTTATATCTCAAAAAGTTACAGAGATATGTTCAAAATTGGAAAGTTCTGCGGATGTTAAGTAAGTACCCTTAAAGTCATTTTCATGGGAAAATTAAATGAGCCATGTTTGTAATACTAACCATTGCTTAGATACTAATTTCAATAAAATCACTAAGCCAATTTTGTAAAAATTGGTATTTTGATTTTATTTTTCTCTTTTCCCCCCTCAGTTACTACCCTTATTTTTAGGGTTCATAAACTTTCTTTTATATTTATATTTGGAAGAAGCTACAGGAAAGGTGGATAGAAATATATAAAAGGGACAGACACAATATGGCCTTTACAATGAAAAGAACACAGTTCACATATTACATTGCTGCCATTGGACAAAGAGGTAATGGTTGCCTCTTAAAGAAAATCGATTGTCACCGTCCAATCTCCCGACCTAGGTTTCATTCAATCGGAACTTATTAGGAAGGAGTGTGAAACGTGATTTCCTTTATATTTAAAATTGTCCATCTCAAAAGTGGAAAGCGGTTTCTCTTAACTAGTTGGTTATACAAATTATGTACTCACATATCATTTAGTGTGAACAAAATATATTACTTTAAGTTAAACATCTTTTTACATTTGAGGTATTATCAAGTGCAGAGGTTTATCTTAATTTGTTACAAATGTGAGGAACCTATTAACCATTTTCCTCACAAGTGTAGCATAATTATGTTATACAGCCTTACAACTAACCTAAAAATTTTTTAGCACCTTGTCTTACTACCTGTTTGGGGTATATGCTTAGGTAATAATTAGGCTAATAATTTCATAAATTATACTATATTTAGAGGAAGTGTTCTTGCATTTGCTTGGAAAGTGAGAGTGGAAAACCATTTTGGAAAAAAATACCTCAGGACACCCGACCAAGATTCAAGCTTCGATCTTGTCATGGACAGTATAGTTTATCGCAATAGTATTGCATTAAACCATGCAGCCATCAAAGCGGATTATGAATATAGTTAGAAATTACTTAATTCATTAAATTTAAGTCAAGTTTATTTTTGTCACTGAAACCTCCTTTATTAACCAATTATGCAGAAGACCCAAATAGAAACAGAAAATAAAACAATCAGAGTGAGTCATTTGAGTGAAATCAATTACAATAGTTTGAGAACAAACCACTGTTACTCAGACACACGCAACTCAAACATTAATTACTACAGAATTATTTTTCTATCTATCTCCACAGTCAAAGGTAATTCGTAAAGCAATTGGAAAACCTTGTCATATTCAAATTTAAATTCATTCTCCACTACCAGAGTATTTTAAATTACAATTAAAGAAAACTTATAAGCTGAAAGAAGAATTTTGAAAAGTTATATATTGAAAATTAAATTTCCCTTACATTTTTAATGCGCGCAACCAAGGCTACCTTCTCTACCAAGACTCAAATTCAAGAGTTAAATCCAAGTGTACCGGTAATGGTGACATACAGGCTTAGACCCAGAGAAAAGGTAAGGAAGAACAAGGTGAGAGGAACATAATTGGGTCACGAGGAAGGGGATACCAATGACAAAACACATGATCATGAAGCTTTGAGAACGAGCTCAATTGATCAAGAGCATTCTAGAACTGGAATCACTTCCCTTCTTAAACACTCTGGAATGTTCTATCACTTTGCGACCCGCTCGAACTTGGGTTGGCCCTGTCAGTTCTTTATGCGTCGCAGCCTTGATCGGATGTGTTAAATTTTTGGAAACGTCGTGCGATGTTTTGGACACTCATGCCATATCGTCTTCATTCTCCTTGTTTTGTAGCTAATACTACATCACCATGTCTTACTAGCATTGGGGCTATACACCTATACACATATATGTACTAATTACACTAATGTGTTAAGTATGAGGAAGTGAATCCACATTTGCACGGAGAGATAGTGGAAAATTATTTAGGAAAAACCCTGACCGAGGTTAAGTTTTTTTATTGCACAGAACATTTATTCACTTCTACAGTATGTGCTGTATCAACATCATTACAAGGTGACCTGGTGGTCTAGGGGTAAGGTGTCAGACTTCTATGCTGGCGGCCGGGGTTCAATCCTCGGTCCCAGCAAAGATTTATCTGATTACCAAACCCTTCCTTCACCTCTGACAAGACATCTTGTGAATGTGAGGAATGCCAGGTCTCCACCGTGGTTCGGATTCCACGTTAAACTGTAGGTCCTTCATTTCATCTCACAATCACCCTACCATTGCACATTAGCGTAAGTGTGTATAACCCGAACGGGCAGTAAGACGCGGTGCTAATAATAATAATAATAATAATAATAATAATAACATCATTACAATCAATGAATGTTTGTAGAATCTAAACTTTAGCTTGTGTTGGTATATTTTCATTCCATGATGCTTCATTTAGTACTTTTCCAATAACAATATATCTTTGCAGTACAAAGAGAGGTGTAAATATTGGTTAGTAGAATTCATTTCAATCTACACACAGTGAAACAACCCCAAGCTATTAATATATGCTTCTTTTAAAACTTAAATAAAATCTTTTCAAAATACTGAAAATTAGAACCATTGCTTTAAATTGTTGATCATTGATCATTGAAAAGTGAAAACTGATTTACTAGGCCATTCCTAAACTTATCTCATCTGCACTTGGATTAAACTATTTGGTGTAATAAACAAATATTTTTAAAGCATCTATTATGATTTTCTCTGATTTAGGTTGAGATGTGTGCGGGGTAAAACATTTCCATAAAAAGTGCAGTTTAACTGTGAAGAAAGTGCATTGCTTTTACATCTGAATATGAAGAATTGATGTGTGTAAAAAAACTCAAAAACTTGTGGGAATAGTTTGATGGATGACTCAAATAATAGTTTCTTTCTGCATTCCAAATATAAACTGCCTGAAAATTGTGGTTTTTATATGATCTACAAAACTAGTTCACCAAGTACATTCAATTATCTCAAGTATAAAACAATATCAAAAGTACTGAACAAACACTGTAAGTTGTTTTGTTATACTGTGGACTATTATATTAAATACTTCACTTCTATTTACACTCATTTTAATAGTAGTTTATTTTGTTATGAAAATTACCTGAGCATAAAAATATGCAAGTTTTGAAACAAATGTGTACATCTGTTAAGTTGATTAAATAGAATCCAATTTTCATAAGAAGGGTCTTCTTTATCCGACAGCTAGAAAAGTGTTTATATCTACTTTCAAACTTCACTGTGTCACTTTTTTGTGTGTATTATTAATACCTATAAAATAGTAAAATGTTATAAATTTTAGCCGCAAAAAAATGTATTTTATTAACCTCTTCATATGAAAATTGGCCAGTAGTAACTTTGAACAAAAACTGATGCTACCACAAGACTGTACATATAAATTTGTGCTGACCTCTTGTCACATTTTTTAAGACCATTTATTATCTTAACAGTCAGCATTGGTGGTCTTGAGGGTGAAGTTCATACCTCAGGATTCAAGGATTCAAACCCGGCCAGGGCCAACAGATTTTTCTTGAACGATAAAAATCCGTAGCACAACTTCCTTTGAAGGGGAAGTAAAGCCATCAGTCTCATGTTGATTGTGGCATTTAAAAGAATCCTGGAAGGTATGTGGAAATATCTTTCCCGGCAAAATTGGTAGGACCTTTCGCTTTTATTCATAGCAATTATCGTGTGCTGATATAATCAGTCAGTTCATAAAGTGAACGTTAAATACATAAAATAAAATAGTAAAAAATATGTAAATGTTTATTTGAGCTATTTACAGGTGACAGGTGATGTGCACTTTTTAAACCAAATAAAAAAACAGGTTTTTTTAGTTGTAGGACTATTATCTAAACAAATAATGTATATCTAGTTTGTTTCCATTTTGGAATGTTTTATTATTCTCAAGTGGCATATAATTACACTATAATTTACAGTACACGAAAATATATAATCGTGTGAATGATGTGTAAACCTGGTATTAAATTTGCATATTTTCTTTTACAAAGCAACCAATGCTTGACCGGTGTACATTCTAATATATGGCTTGTGAATCAATTTGTTCCCAATTAATTATTTTTGATAAAAAATTGTCAAGCCTTAATCTTAGCCTCCTTGTTCTACTTCTAGTTAAAATACTTCACTAGTCAATAAAAATATTTGAATGAGATATATGGACTATAATAATATAACATTAAAAAGCCAATTGTTGATATTCACCATGAACATACATTTTTACTAAAAGAGAAATATCAAAATAAATTTTGCTACGAAAGGGTTACACAATTTTGTTCTGAATAGATTTACCCTTCCTGGGTTCCATTTAGACACAGTTTATAATGTAGTGGCATAGTATCATCCATTAAGGAGTGAACACTCCATTTACCATTAAAGAAAACTTGCTAGGTCTCAGATTAAACAAAATGTAGACTTAGATACAAAGATGCGATTTAAAACTCAATCAACTTGGTAGGGTACCCACTCAATATTAACCTAATGAAATCAAATGTGAAAAGGACAGAAATGACCATTGAGGTGCTTTTTTTTTAAATTATATTTCCCTGCAACAATAGTATTATAACTTCACACTTTCATTAAAAAAATATTTTTAATGTTCCTGGTAGTCTCACAAATTCGTTGATAAGAGCATATCATTTCTTTTCAGGTACTATATCACCAATCCAACTTAAGTAAGGTGGATTTCCATTTTCAATCTGAAAGACAAATATATTGTTTTTCTATCAATACAAAGTGCCAAGAATTATTTGGTAAAATTATTTTAATATGAATAGTTATTGTAATTCAACAAGCATACAAATAAAATAGATTTAATGTACAAAAACAATCATATAATAAATAACATGCAATAACAATGTTAAGAGTAACTTACAGGTAACGATATTACTTCACACACTTCATAAGGATGGTTGGACCTGAAATCACACATTAAGATACCAGTAAACAACTTGTTACCATGTATTTAATCTACTATCTATTACTAGGGAAGGGGCCCTTGAATACTTATAGATATTAGAGATTCAAGGATTAGAGAAAATTTCTGATTTGAGACTCAAACTTTTTTTTTTCAATGTCCAAGTGAAATTTGTTTTAGGGTTTTAATACTGCTTAATGATGGTTCAGAACCAATTATAGTACAAACTCAACAACTGGACCCCAGACCAGTAATTTAACACTTGACTGAATGTATATCCCAATGAATGGACTTTAAGAAATAATGTAACATTTAGTTATTATTTGTATTTTATATTCTAATTTATTTATATTTCCTTCAACATTCGAGATTCAAAGGTAAATTAATTGAAGATTCAGATTCGTAAAATAATGGATTCAACTCGACTTTATTAACATATTGTCCATGGGCCGCAGGTTTTACTTGGTTTGGACAGGCAACTACAAAGAGGTCACTTCACTTAAAAATCCTACCTATAGTGTAATCAAGATTGAAAAGGCTCAAGGATCCAAATAAGCATCAGTGTTCAAACGATCTATGATATAAAATGGCACATCGGTAATGAGGAACTTGTGGGTTTGAATAACACCTGGGATTACTCAATGTTTTTCCTAAATAGTTGACCAATCGTATGTGCAAATACAAGTACACTTCTTGTAAAATATACCTTCCTCATTACTACCCCACTGGTGTAGACATGTGAAGAGCCTAAAGGGGTAGTACTAACATAAAAAAAACATGCTTTCTTGTGTTTATAGAAAAAAACTTTGGTTTCAAAGATTTGTGTTTTTCTTACTATGGGGAGGGGCTAATGCTCTAGAGCTGACCATTCAACCTTATCTTACCTCTGTTCTCCTGGCTTAAGGAATTCATTTCAAAGGTGGGGGGAAACCACTAAGGCAAATTTCACTATCCCCAAATGGTAGGATGATATGTGCGAGTGATGATGGTGGACAGCAGAGAGGACCTACAGTTTAACTTGGGTTCCGAACCACGGTGGGGGGCCTGACATTCCACGCATTCACAAAGTGTCTTTGCCAGAGGTGAAGAAAGGGTTAGGTAATCAGATTAATCTGTGCCGGGACCTGTAGTTTTTATTATTGTATTGAGGATCTGCAATTTTTTTGGCGTCCTTTGTTCACTTGTATTTGCAAACTAGGCTTGTTAAGGATGTTGCTTGCCTGTGATGTAACAGAAAGTAAAGATAAAATTTCCATGTTAATGGATTTTAGTTTTTTTATAAAGATATAACATTGATATGAAATGATTATAAAAATAGTATGTGTCACATTTTTAAGCATATTTTTTAGACTATTCGATTTTTTCACACAATCTTATATTAGATTGATGGAAAAAAATTAAGGTATTCGAAAACAAGATGCTCAGGAATATATTTGGTCCAAAAAGGAATGAAGGCTACTGGGAAGTGGATGAGTTTAGAATTTTTTTAAAAAAGCACTGTGTCTTTCTACCCGTTTGGGTTTTACGCCTATGTACTAGTTACACTAATGAGTTAGGGATTAAAAGGCTTAATTGAGAGGAACTGCACCTGCATTTGTGTGGAGGGATAGTGTAATACCATTTAGTAAAAAACACCCTCAGTGTGCCCGGCCAGGATCGAACCCTAATCTACCTGTATTCAACAGTCTAGTCTAACACGAAAGCACAATGTTAGGATAATCAAGTCTCATATATCATGGTGGGCAAGACATGCAACACGAATGGGAGATTCTAGAACCTTGTTTATGGTATTGACTGGGAAGACCTAGGCGCAGATGGGAGGATAACATTAGAATGAACCTGAAAGCGATAGTGTAGTGAACTGAATTCACTGGTGAATGAGGTGAACTGTGTGGAACTAGCTTAAGATAAGGGTAGGTGGCATACTTTTGTAAGTGTGGCAATTAACTTTCGAGCTACTAATTGTCTTCAGCAGTATAGTCTAACACAAAAGAACACTGTTAGGATAATCAAGTCTCATATATCATGGTGGGCAAGACATGCAACACGAATGGGAGATTATAGAACCTTGTTTATGGTATTGACTGGGAAGACCTAGGCGCAGATGGGAGGATAACATTAGAATGAACCTGAAAGTGATAGTGTGGTGAACTGAATTCTTTGGTGAATGAGGTGAACTGTATAGAACTAGCTTAAGATAAGGATAGGTGGCATATTTTTGTAAGTGTGGCAATGAACTTTCGAGCTACTAATGCCAGAGAGAAAGTAATTAGAATTTTTTCATGAAAATGATCAATAACAATCTTCCTGCCCAGATGTAAATCAAAAAGGTAGGTTGAAAGCATATGTCTATCTAGAATAAGAAACAAGATAAAGCGTATTTCAAATTATTGAAAATTGAATTCCCTTTTTTTTTTGTACTGTGTTTCTGTTTGGGCTATCTACAAAGAAAATATTCTTTACTTCGAAAAATTTAAACAAGTATTGTGCCTTTGCTGGGTTTCCATTTTAGGCTATTACAGTTTTATAATTTAAAAAACATAATCCAAACTTTTCCAATACTTACCTGACATAATCTGATAATTCTTTAAATTCGTGATGTTCTAGTTTTAATCATCTGCAACAAAATGGCAATTTTTTACAATTACATGAAATGTAGTATAATTCCTAAGTACTGGCATTATATCGATATAATAATACTTAATATTTCATAACTACTCTCTGTAATGGCAATGGAGGAGGGAAAACTATGATGTTTGATGAAGATTCGTGGAACATGGGTAAGAGAAAGAGCGAGTATAAGAATAGGAAAGGAATAAGGGGAAAAAATAGTGTGTGATTAAACTTAGCAGAATAAAGTGATGGTAATGACAGGGAAAGGGGGAGGTGGGATTGAGGCGTGAGTGGGAGTAGAAAAGATCTAATATGAAGAGAGAAACGGGGAGATATTTTACAGGTACATAAGATACCTGTGGAAAGTGTGTACTTTGAACCGAAAGTTAGGTATGCAGCAAAAATATGGACAATGGTTGTAATGGAGACTCAGGAAGGTTGAGGCCACGGGAATGAAGTTATTTAGGAGCATGATAGCTGTCATGGGGAGAAACAGGATTAGGAATGAAACTGTCCAGACAAGTGTAGGAGTACAGGGAGACTGGGATAGTAGTGGAAGCAAAGCTAAGATGGCATGCACATGTAATGAGGATATAAAAAGAAATAATCCCAAGGAGAATAAAATGAAGTATGTTGATAAAAAAAAGACTGCTAGGGACACCAAGATAGCAGCAAGTATGTGATAGAGGGGAGAGAAGAATGAATGGTAAAAAGAAAGATGAAGGAATTTTACTAAATTTACTCAGCTGTTAGTTAAACAAAGCTATTTTGTAGATTAACAAATAAAAATATACATCCTATAGGCCATTCCACTTAAATTACTGTACAGGTTTAATGGGGTGGGCAGTTGCCAGATTGTATCTGCTTGATACAGATTGACTATAATTATAATAGAAACTTATAAAGTATCCAGGGTGGTTACTCAAATTCTAGAGTGTAATTCCTGGTTTTCCTGTCAAAATAAAATTGTTTCATCAATTTTTAAAAAAAGGTTGCTCCTTTGATTGTGAGACTTTGAACAAATGATTCCAAATGAAAATGTTTTGTAAGGTGTGTTTAACACACCATCAAATGTTAGTAGCTGAGCAAGTATTAATAATAAGTATTTCCACCCTATGTGTAGACCAGCGAATTATTAAAGTCTTGCCATCACACTGCAACCTTAATTATGTTTTAATACACTTATGAATTACTTCAAGATCGGCCTTTGTTGAAAAAATTTCCTTGCTCTTCTATTGCGAGACTTTTCCACAAGTTGCCACAGGAAGAACCCCTTCCTCCACCCTAAAAATTGGGCACAGCCATTAAATTACTCTACTTTGTTATAAATATCCATACCTTATAAAAAAAGTGTGATAAGTCATTATTCTACTTTTGATTTGTGCTCAGCCATGAGTGTAGACAAATTAAATACTAGTATATGTACAACTGTGCTCTAATCCCAGTGGCAGTGGCACCTTATTTATGAAGAGGTTAGGGGGAGGAGGGGTGAGTTAGCAAACAAAGTTATTTTTAAGAAGCTCCTGCCCCCAGTCAAACAGGGGGTCCTCCTACCCCACGCAAACTCTGAAAATTGGATTGAATCTTCACCTGAGAGTTCTTAAGAGTATTAAATATCTCTAGAAGCTATTAGAAGATAGGCTTCCCTCAAGTTTTTGAAAATTAAGTACCTTTTGATGAACTAGACAAAACAAGTTGGGAGCCACATTAATGCTAAAAACTCACCTGGATTTTTTTAAATTCGATACTTATAGCTGCTATTTAAAGTGGTCTTTCCCAAGGTAATTTTTTTTAATTTGTATGCACTTAGAATATATTTTGAGTTAACATAACCGAGAAACATTTTGAGAATTAAATGCCTTTAGAAACTATTTAAAATGGTTCTTTTCTGGCAAAATTTTGAAAATTGGTTGCTTCTAGAAGCTATTAAGAGTGATCCCCACCTGAAAATATTTGGAATATTAAATGTCTCTAGAAACTATAAGAAGAGATCCTTTTCACTGGAATTTTTTTGAAAATTGGGTGACTTGACAAGACATGTTGGCAGTTGTGCTAATGCTAAAAATGTCAAGTAATGTGGGTTTTTTTTTCAGAAATTTAATATAAAATTGAATTTTAGAAAATTTATATAGCTTATATTTTAGTTCCACCTTTAAATAAAGGCTTTCAAAATTTTAAAATTTCCAATTTACGTTAAAATTCAAGCACTTCTCCTGATGAACAGCCACCCTGAGCTTTAGAAGGTGTATACAATTTATGGTAATACATTTGAGGTTTGGTTTATGTCTACAATTGTGTATTACCTTCTTTTTCAGTAAATTAAACCCGCTTCAAATAGACTAGACAAAATCACGAGTGATGAGTCGGTTAGGATTTGAATTCTAACATACCAAAATGAATGTGTTTTTCTTATAAATCCGTTAAAACAAATTGGTTTTCCCTTCTCTATCCATACAATTTTGTGCGCACTTTCTTAAACCATTATTTAACTCATAAATTATTAGATTTAATATAAATCATACACCATGTCCCGCACAATAATGGACACACAACATCAATAACCCAGAGTTGGTAGTTAGACTTCTTAGGTACATTTCCAAAAGCTGTGCATTGCCTTTCCAAGAAAACATTTCTTCACATTTCCAAATGTTCCCAGTAGCGATATTCTTTGGTGCTAATGTCAGAAACGTATTATAATTTAAATATAAAATATAATGTATTTAAGACAATAAAAGGTGCTAAGATTAAGAGCAATGGTATTTGCCAGGAATTATGAAAAAAATAACTTGCTAAATCAATGTCAGGGAATTATTTTTTATCTGGCTTATTTTACAAGCACTTTTCAAACACCTTGCTTGTATAAACGCGTGATTACAAACTAGCCTAATACTACAACTCAGACAGATTGACTACCACTGTGAGTAGCTGGTTTATTCATACAAAAGCATATTATGGTATAATAAATGGTTGTGGCACAAATTATATTTCAAAATAGTTAACAATGTCTCGGCAATTGTAACAAAATCCTGCCTATTAAACTACACAAACAAATAAATATATTGGTTTCCAACAAACCACCTGTTTTTGTATGGATATAAAATTGACAAACATTGTACATGTTGCCAATATTATAAATTTTTATCTGAAGGAGATGATATGACATAACTCTTCAGTTTTCAACAACAACTGTCTTTACCCTATAACATCAAAACACCACCACAGATAAATGGGAGGTGTCATTGGCTCATAGTATTTTTCAAAAATAAATTTGAACTATTCTTATAATTTCTTTTATATAGTACAGCCATGTAAAATTAAAATAAAAAAAATTCGAAGACAACTTTTTCAATAGGTATAATAATATGTTATAATTTATTTCAAACCTCATGGCAAATATATCCTTGTCATATTGTGCTGGGTGTTGTTCATGACTATTACTATAACCACCATAAAATGATAAGATTTCATACACACAATGATAACGAGACTTATGACGTGATATATTTTGAAACTGAAACACAATGTTACATTTCATATTTTGTAAAAAAAAAATTAAGTGCTCTACATTTATATTACTTTCATCATATGCAGCAGTGAATTTTATTTACTAAATATGCAAATTTCATAGAAATATCTATATTAATTTTTTAGCTTGGTAAATCATGATTGAGTAGAAAAAAAACCAATGGGTTAGGAAGAGAATGTAAGTGTGCTTAGAGCCCATACTGTTATTTAAGTGCAGAACGGCCTAGAGATTAAATTACTTTTTGCCATAAATAACATTCCAGTACACTATTATGCAGAATAAAGTTTTTTTTAAATATATTTCAGTTGCATAGTCTCATTAAATGATAGACTACAATAACACACTCACCATAAGCACCTCAGAATCTTCATTTATTTCTTCTTTCCACTCATAGCTGTAAAAAAATATCAATTCATATCAATATATTTGTAAATTGAAAAAAATACAGGAATCAAACCTAGGACTATTGGCTTAGTGCGGCAATTCTATGCCACTGAGCTATTCAGGATGTGTTCCATGCTCAGGGTCATTCTTCACTTGTAGTTTAAGGCAGACGAATATGATGTTTGATGTGTCTACATCTGTAGCCTTAAGATCATGTCCATCTTTTAAGATTCGCTATTTATGTATAATTAATTGTACAAGCATTAGCTTACATCCATTAGATCAATAATTATGTTAAATATTTAAAAAAAATTAGGTTCATGAAAATGTTCATATTATTTTGAATTTATAGTCATTTCTTACATTAAAAAATAAAGGCCCAAGAATCTATTTAAAAAAAACTAGACATGACTTTTTGTTGGTTTTTTTAAATTCACTTCTTAATTTATTATCATATTATAGGTCTAGTAACCAAAATATCCAGGTCATTATTGAAAGAGATTAATCACAGTTGAAATGTATTAAAAATTAAGTTATTTTATGTAAACTTTTAATAATATAATATTTTGCATTTAAATTGTATAATATGGGAGATATTTTAAATTGCTAGTAAACTTGTGACCAGTCCTGGTAAATATTTTGTTTTAATTTCAACTTTTTATCTGTCTAATGTAGCACCCATAGTTGTAAAATTGTGGTATAGTGCTTACTGTTACTATTATTTTTTAGGTTTGTGTTAGGGTCAGTTTTGATAAATATTATTAATATCTTAACCCTCAATATAGCAAAATTATATCATTGTTGACCACAAAAAATATGTTTATTTTTTCTAAAAGGCCCTTGAAATGTCCAATCTTAAGAAAATAAAGGTATAGGTTAACTTTTCATTTTCATAACATTAAAATATATATATCATTAATATATTTATCCATACTTACATTGAGATTATCTTTGGTATAATATTAACACAAGCAGCCAATTTACTCTTTACAATTCCACTGCAAAGAAAAATAAGTCCAATGAATTTGCTGTTTTTACCAAGAATTGTGTACTAATTAAAATAAAGTAAGGTTAAACCTGCTAGAGGTATGTCTTGTGCCAAATGTTTAATGAATTGTGAATTGTAAGGTTAAATAAATGTAATATTTGGCTTTAATTTTATTATATGAAAGTGTATATCATTTAAACTCAATTTAACAATAAATATTATTATGCTAATGTTCACTAAAACCTTATAGTTCAATAAGACCTGGAATGTCATAAAAATAAGGATGGCTCAGGTAAATCCATAGTCGGGTTGATAAATGAGGGGGGTCAGGGCAAAAACATTATAACTCTCATTTTATGAAAAAATGTATAATTAGCACGAATTTATGAAAGTTTACTTCTTGAACTACAAGTGGTTTTATAGTCAGTCGATATTTTGAGGATAGCTAATATCAATTCACATCTTATTTATTTTTTATAGCTAGATTTACAAATTTTATACATTTAAATAGTGAAAATATTCCATCTAAATATATGGGGTTATCATATTTC